>VDFB02344347.1:0-30210 GCA_007258455.2 Sequoia sempervirens
CCTCCTAGAGGGAGAGGGAGAGTATCACCAGAGAGGAGTATAGACATGGGAAATAAACAAGTTAATTCCAAATGAGTTGAACACACACTCACATAGGTCTATGTAACCAGTTCGGGTAAGTAATTCTAGTCCTGCTGTTGAGTTAATTTCATGTTTTGACTAAATTTGGGTTGAGTCGTAAGGTTAGGATGAGCCTTGTTGAGTCCTTGGCCTAGTATTTTTTGATAAAAATAAAGTGTTACATAAGTATCATCTTTGTCATTTCGATTTATCAACTTTGTTTATATAAAGTCTAATTGACTATTATTTAAATTTATTTAATATGTGTGTGTGTAAAATATATATTTGGATATATAATTGAGATATTAAATGGCATTTTGAAGGAAAATCAACATGATAATAAAAGCATGTAAAGGTAAGTAAATGTCTTCAAACTATATAACCACTTCATGGGGCTTAAAAGCCTCCATCAAAGGCTTCAAACTAAGAGTTTTAAATTGCATTAATACCATTATGGAGGACATAAAGGTGGCACCAAAAGTTTCAACCGATTGCTAAAGCCATTAAGAAGCGGTAGCTTCTATTTATAGTATGCATATTAATGCGAATAGAGGGAGACGTGGCGTCACTTGTTAGGAGTTTATGATTCTTTTAGTGGTCATTAAAGAGGTAGTTTAAAAGTTATTAACAAAGCAATTAAGTGGTTAAGTCGAAACAAATAGAGAGGAAATAGTGGATTGATGCTTTACATTTTATGTTTGTTGCATTTTATTCAATTATTCATACCATGAGGAGAAAGTGAGCACATGCTTGAGAGGAGTAAAGAGTTTAATATTATAGATGATTATTATTATTATGAAGAGGTTAAAGATTATTAGGCAGAAGGACAACGAATGAGAGGAGGTAGCACAAGTCTGTGAGAGATCGAGAATTATATTACGGCGTAACATGCCATTATATGCAATTTATAGACAAATCTCTCTAGTTTTGAGCAGGGAGTTTACATTTTACTATTAGTTGTGGTGAATATTGAAGAAGATATATAATCAAATCAAAGCTTAACCATTGGAAAGTTGAGATTTATTAGAGCAACTTGGTCGAGCACTGTAACTGTGTATTGGAATTTTTTAAAAGTGTAGAAATAGAGAGTTAACACAGGCATGCTTTCATACTTTATTTTTCTCTTGAAATTTTGTAGTATAAATCTAGAGTTTCAATAATGAAAGATGAAAGAATAGTTGATTATGATGAATCATATCTGTTCAAATAGAGAATGAATGGTCTGATTTGTACAGACTTATGCATGAATTTGTTTAATCTCTCTTTCAAATCTGAAATGGACAACAAAGAAGAGATTTATTTCTCAATTGTTATAGTTAAATAATTTATCCCATTTTTCTCAAGAAACTACATTTATAAAGAGTGTTTAAGGGATATTCAGTGTTAAATATTTATAAAATTATAATATGAGCTTGAAGCTTACTTTGTTGTGTTGATTGAAAGAAATCAATTTTGTAATATGAATTATTGAAAGATTTTAAACACCACAAAAGTGTGATCCTTCTGATAAAAGAAATTAATAATATATATTGTACTATTACCAACACTATTAATGTGTTCTTACGCAAAGAACCAAGAGGAAAAACATAGAGAAGTTAGAATTATTTTAAAGAAGCTATCTTCTTATTGGTGAATAATATTATTTTATTTTACTCATTTGTCAAGTTGATAAGAACTTATGTGAAAGACAAGGTGTCTCGAGTTGATGTAATTGTTTGAAAACATTATAATAAATAGTGTGAATGAAAATAGGAGATTATTTTACTCTTAGATTTGAAGGCAAGAACTTATGAACAAGTGGTAGTAGCCAAGTTTTGAGATGTTGCGAGCATGCAACACAGGTGTTCATTGTCTAGAAAATGTTTATGTCATCTTAGTCATTTACTAACTATAGTAAGTTATACTTTTATGATTTAATATCCTTAAGAAAAGTTAGACAAATAGTCAAGTAGTCAGTCATGTGTTAAACATTAGGTGCAAGGTCATTTTTGGGTTGAGTTAGAGGTGTGTGAACTTACAACTTTATTTCTTGAGGAAGTGTTTGATATATTTCAAATCTTTGGCCAAAGTAATGCAAAAGACTTTGCTTGCATTAGTCAGTTCATCATGTTCCAGATTGCATATCCAGTCAAATTGGTCATACTTAGTTAGAGATGTCTAAATTTGTATGGTCAATTGGTTATGTAGGACAAGACACTAAAACTCAAATGGCATGTATTCATTGGCTCCTTTGTCTATACTCTTTGTGAAGGGTAGGCCACTTACATTTGGAAGGTATGAAGGGGATCATCAATTTGTGGTTAGAAGTAAAGTGCTTGGGTGATGCTCTCTCTTATAGATGACAACATTGAGGCTTGTGAAACAAAAGCAAATTTCCAAAAATATGGAAGGCTTGACCTTGTATCTCTTTATATGTAATATAAACTTGTATACTTGAAAAGCATTTCATATATGTATTGTAAATGAAAACTTTATATTATTTCTCAAGTTGCAATTAATATAGTTCAAATTCAAAATTTGTATTATTCATTTATATATTGATCATGTTTGAAAAATGTTATATAAAAGTGATTTTTTTTATTATCCTATTTTTAAGCACGTGTTTATTTACATTCTATGGTAATTTGCAAAGTAATTATTGTGTTGTAAGAGTGAGTATGTTACACCTACTCACCCATTTTTGTTGTCTATCATTTAGGTCCATCTATTTTAGGAAGTATTTAAGGCTATTGTGGTTGGCCTTAACAATAAACTTGCTTCCCACAAGGTATGGTCTTAATTTGGCCAAAGCATGCATAATGGATAATATCTTCTTATCATAAATTAAATAACTTATCTTTGCTCCCCTCAACTTCTTGCTCTTGAAGGCTATCATATGCTTATCTTGCATTAATACAATACCTATTCCCTCTCCTAAAGCATCACACTCTAACTCAAAAGGTTTGGAGAAATTAGGAATGGCTAGAACTAGGCAAGTACTCATAATCTGTTTGAAACTATCAAAGCACCTTTACATTGCATCTGACTAGGCAAAGGTCCCCTTCTTGGTCAAATGTATAAGTGGAGTTGCCACTTGTGAGAAGCCCTTAACATACCTCATGTAGAATTTGCATAACCCAAAGAATCCCTTAAGCTATGAGATATTTGTGGGTGGAGGCCTGCCAACTATTGCTTTGATATTCTCAAGATCCACACTAACACCCTTAGAACTAATGATGTGGCCAAGGTAGAGAAGCTTTTTCATGCTAAATTCACACTTAGACTCTTTGGCATACAATGACTCTCTCTCAAGGATTCTTAACACTTCTTCCAAGTGCCTCATGTGTTCTTCCCATGTCTTGCTAAATATCATAAAAATATTAGGACAAACTTACATAGTTGATTATTAAACACCTTGTTCATGCAAGACTAGAAAGTATTTGGTGCATTGGTTAAGCCAAAGGGCATAACCATGAACTCATAGTGCCCAAAATGACAATAAAAAGAAGTTTTATCCATGTCCTCATGGACTTTGATTTGATGATAGCTCTACCTCAAATCAATCTTGGATAAATAACATGCACCATGCAACTCATCTTTCCTCAAAATGGGATACTTGTTTTAATAGTTTTCTTATTTAGATCCCTATAATCAATGCACATTCGCACTACCCCATTCTTTTTCTTCACTAACACCATTGAAGAAGTGAAGGGACTCTTACTTGGTCTTATGTGCCCCATCTCAAGAAACTCCTTAATAGATTTTACAATTTCATCCTTGTGCCTCTTTGGATGTTTGTATGTTGTGGTAATCACTGGTTTGGACCCCTCCTCTAACTATATGACATGTTCTTTCCCTCTCTTAGGATATATCCCATGAAGTATGCTACTAAAAAACCTTACCTTGTTTAGACATCAAAGTCTAAATATTCAGATGATAGATTTTCTTCTACTGCTTTGTAGTTGTAGGCATTATAATACACTCTGCTACCCACTTTACCTAATCATGCCTAATTATTTTATCCATCCCCTTGAATGAGACTATCCTTGTTGCACCATCTGACATGCCTTTGAGAACTATTTTCTTACCATCCATATCAAACCTCATCTCCATAAAATACAAGTTCATATAAAACTCACTTATAGATTGCAACTAGTGCATCCCACGAACTACATCTCTATCTCTTATATTCACTACACAGAAGTCATCTCTCACCTCATAATCACCCAACTGTATCCTTAGGTTAGGAATATTTTGGTGCAAGTCAATGTGAAACCATCAACCATTACCTTGAACCCATCAATTTTTCTATTTTGATTCCCCTCATAGCTACCACTCCAATAAAATTGTGTGGCACCTACATCAACCAAAGTGATTATTCATTTTCCACACAACACTCCTCTAACCCTAAGTGATCCCACTTTCTAAAAGCTAGAAAGTTGGGCTAATATCACTTCATATCTCTACTCCTTCTTGTGCTCATCTGTAGAACTCTCCTCTTCACTACTCTCAAAATCAAATTACTGATTTTATTTTTTTGAAGTTGTTTCATTTGTTGAAACGTACTCAATCTGATTTTCCTTTTCTGTGAGATGGGTCTCGTGGCTCTCTACATTGGAAACACAATTTTTTCCTTCTAATTTTATTGACCTGATCATTTTCCAACCTAGTTGACACATTTTTAGGATGATTACAATCCCTTTAAAATTGTTTCTTGTCCTTATCATTCTTGTGTAAAAATCCCTTTGATTGAAATTTAATTTTGGAAGTGGAGGATTTCATGTCCCTTGCTTTCTTGATTGCTTCCTACAAAGTAGGTGGACTAAGTGCCTTAATCCAATCCCATAATGGATCTTAAAGCCCATCCATGAAAAGAAAAATGAGTCTCCTCTCTGAAATATCAATCACCAAAATAGACAACCTCTAAAAATCAACTATGTATACATCGACATAACCCCATTGCTTGAGTTGTGCTAATTCCTTAAAGTGTAGTTCTAAGCCCTTTTAATTAAATCTATCAATTAAACTTTATGTGAACTCTACATATGAATGATGCCACCACTCATGAGCACTACCATCTAAATGAATAGTTGCATATTTGATAGCCCCATCCTTTGGCATTAGGTTCAACTAAAAATATGCATCCAATTTTTGTACTTAAGTCCTGACCGTTGTTTTTCTATAACCATTGTAATATGGAATGATAATCTACCAACCTTCCTCTGCAAGTCTTGATTATGAGATATACCACCCATGTGAGGTCTATGCTTCAAACCGGGATCTATGTAGTCATGAAAAGACATTTCAACTTGAAATTCAAATCACAAATTTCTCCAATCCTATAAAATTTGGTCATGCAATTCTTCTTGTATTGGTTCCTCTTCAACTTGGGATTAATCCTTGGTGGAAATTTAGGCATAAGGGGTCTAGATTTGGTTGTTCCTATCATAGTGCATTGATTTGTAACCCTATTATTGACTGAACCATCCCCATTTACATTGTTCCGACCATTGTTATCATTACTTGTAATATGTTGGGTCATTAGTGCCACCATTTGAGTTATACTTTGCTGCAAGTCTCATTGTCCTCTAGCAACATCATTGATCATATCTCTCATACTGGGTTCTTGGTGGTCTCTATCACCCATATTAATGCCATCAAATATAATAGTTTCTAGTTGTTCTTCAAGATTAGGATTTGACTTATTTCTTCTCAAATTATAGTGATGAGTAAAGGGAGGCTGCATTACTCCATCCATTGTCATGTCACTGTTTATTCACACAACCCTCCAAGATGGTAGGATACTCTACTTTGATACCATTGTAATATGCACCCTACTTTTTTTTGTTGTGTTTTTTACAGTTTGAGTTTGGATATTGAGGTATAAATGATAATTGCATTGAACACAAATATTTTGCAATGTAATACACATGAATCTTAAACAATTCCATAACACCCACGAGCTAAAAATAGATTTTAAAAGCACGCCAAAGTTTGTACAACTATATAAGATTTATTTTAGCAATACCCAAATGGTTAAATAGCCTCAAAATGATATTACAAGCATACCCATTAGCTGTTGTTATAAGCAAATCCAAAACTTGTCTGTGAACAACAAATGGTTCTAAAAAATGGCTTCAAACCCCTCTAAATCTTTAGCTTCAAAACCCTAAAATGTATGCAATGCAAAAAGTGTCTTGAGGCACCTCAAATGCCACCAAAATGAACTCTAAACCCTAGGTGTTTTTCCCTAAGGATCCCACGTCCTCCTCCACAGGCTATATGACCAACAATAAAGATTATATGGCCAAAAAATAATAAACAAGTTTGATTTGAATGGTCTGCTTCATTGTTTTCTTGTTCTTTGCTCACAAACAACTAATCCCTCCTTCAAAATCTAGCAAAAAACTAAAAATATGAATAAAATAAGCTCATGTGTGATTCCTAGATGAAACCACTTGTAAATTAGCTAGGAAAGATCTTCCTCTTTCACAACTAATGTCCCTTGTGAAGGCTTTCATCCTCACAAAGCTCTTGGAGGATAATGCCAACCAACAATAACCTTTTTTTATTTTAAAAATCTAGGATAGTGCAAAATGAGCTCCAAAACTTCTTTTATTGGCCTTCTCAAACCCCATGTCCAACTTGGGAAATAACATATTTATTTAATTAATAAGCCCTTATGTCTCCCATATAGTTGTCCCCTTTTTAAAAGAAACATTAAATGCACTTTCAATATTTCATTTAACTCCCCTTGGACATCCACATAAAAGTCACTTTATAATAATTTAAATAATGCTAAGTTAAATATTTAATTTAACTTATAATATTAGTGTTAACAAAATAAAATAATATCCCTTAGTCATTTATCAGCAAATCAACATTAAATGCATCCATCAACCAAACTTAAATGGAAACACTGTCAACTAACCAAGTCGATGCCCAAGTTGTCACTTACTAAAAATAGTAAAAATGGACTAAGTGCCCCAAAACCCCCATAAAGTGTCATTGTGAGGCTTCTACCAATCCGAGCTCAAAGAACACCTAAAAAAGCCTTATAGGTTGAACAACAAGTCTCCAAGATCCAAGGAATTCCTTAATCTCACCATATTAGCCTATGGGAATCTCAAAGGTTAGGCTAATAGTCACCAAATGTTAATAGCTTAGAAAAGGGACATTACAAACATGAAGAAAATAATATTCAATAGGTTTATTTGTCCATACTTCTTTAGGGATTTCATTATCAAGAGTTGTAGTGGGTGATCTATTGATTAATAAACAAGCTACAAAAATGTAACCTCAACCCAAAATTTTAGCTCCAAACTAGCAGTGCTCGACATACATCTAACTTGCTCCATGATTGTATGGTTCATGCATTCAACAACACCATTTTTTTTTGTGGTGTCCTAGCATTGTCAGTCATATTGCAATACCATATTACAAAATTGATTAAACTCCCTCGAATAAAACTCACCTCCATTGTTTGTTCTCAGAAATTTTATAGTCACCCTTCTTATTTTCTACCAGAGCTTTAAACTTCTAAAAATAAGAAAATACTTTAGATTTCTTCTTGAGAAGATAAATCCACACCTTATGAAACAAAATATGATGAACCTCCAATAGATGTTATAGGAGCTTCCTAAGTATTTGAATGAGTTAATTCTAAAACTTCTTTGCTTCTGCTAATACTTCTAGAAAGAATCAATCTATTTTGTTTTCCAAACAAACTATGTTCACAAAAATTTAAATCTCTGGATTTGACCCTTGGGAGAAGATTTCTATCCTTTGGGCCACATTCACTCATATGGCCTATCCATCGATGCCAGGTTGATATTGAGTCCATTTTTGCATTAGATATCACTGCAACCTCTTCATTGCTAATCTCTCCAGCCAACATGTAGAGATTGCCAACTCTTTTTTCCCTTTAACCCAACAAACACACCCTTTGTTACCTTGAGACAACCATTTTCTCCTTTGAATTGGTAACCTTTTTCATCAAAAACTCCAAGTGAAAGAATTTTTTTGTTTGATCTTGGTACATGTCTAACATGTTGAATAGTCCTTGCCATTCTATCAAATGTCTTGATTCTTACCTCTCCTTCGCCAATAGCTCCACAGTGGTTATCATTTCCCATGTAAAACATACCTCCATTACATGACTGATAAGAAGAAAACCAATCTTTGTGTGAAGTCTGTGAAATGAGGCACCATAATCAAGAATCCAAATATGAAGTAAAAGCCTCTCAAATTAGTAGTTAATACCTCATTATCTTCCAATGGTGTTTGAACTTCTGTTATGTTTGCTTTAGATGCCTACATGTTAGGATTTTCTTCGCTTTCTTTTGGTAGCTTGCAATATTTATAGAAATGTCCATTTTTTCCATAGTTTCAACATTTTACTCATTTTCACCCCTTGCATTTGGACCTGGTTTTTCCATGCTCAGTATTTCCTCTTTATTGAGTTTTGTCTCTTGCAATCAAGGCTTCATTGGAAGAAGAACCTTGAGAAGTTTTCCACCTTGAATCTTTAGGGATTACTACAAATACCCAATCTTCAAAGACCAAATTCCCAATTAATGCAGAGTTATTGAGAACCATAACCAATTGATCCCAAGTTTCAGGCAAAAAGCACAATAATATTGCTACCTTATTCTCTTCTTTGATTTTCACCCCCATTGAAGCCAACTTGCTTGTTAGTGTGTTGAAATCATTTAGGTGATCTATGATTGATGAGGTGTCACACATCCTCAAGTTATACAAGTTCCGACGTAATAAAATTTTATTTGCCAATTACTTTATCTCATACAACTTTTCAAGCATAGACCACAAGTTGTGTGGATTTTTCTCCTTTGCAACATTGAATAGTATTGAATTTACTAGAGATAATTGGATTGTTGCTCTAGCCATGCTTTCCTTTTTGTTCCAATCTTCCTAGGACATGGCTACAAATTTTGATCCTACCCCTTTGAGAGCTAGGGCACATCCATTCTTCACTAATAAAGCTTGAATCTTTAGCTTCTATAAAGCAAAATTGGAACTATTGAACTTTTGCACCTCAAATCTAGAAATTGTGCTTCTTGTCATTGTTCACAACTTGCAAACATAACTTCTGCTAAAAAAACCTCAACCTCATACCAATTGTGAGAAAATTCATAGTGCAAAATAAATAGAGAAAAACAATATGCACAAAAAAACACAAATTTATGTGGAAAACTTGATAAAATTATATTAGGAAAAAACCAAGGGAAAGATCTCACATATTTTATTTCTCAGAAATAATACACAATTACAATAATTTTTAAATTGCACATAAAACATGACTTTGAAAATACGTAATAAATTTGACTTGTAGAGTCCTTGTCGAACAAAACTTTCAAAACATAGAAAGTTCGACTCACGCAACTACATGTCGAATATTTGTCAAAATTACCATAAATATTAAGTCCCCCCAAAAAAATTGACTTCATCGAAAAACGCCTTTGGTGTAGTAGGGGGGCAACAACCCCCTTACAACCCCTTGTCACTTCAGCCTTCAGTTGAATAGAAGGCTTTTGACCGCACCAGATGTTTACTTGAGACACTATTGTGGTACTCAATGTTGACTATTCATCACTATTGGAAAAATAATAAAATTCACTTCATATTCCAACAATATCTTCATTCTCTGTAGATTCTATGATGAAGTGCTATTTAGTTTCAACTACCCCTTTATTGCACAAAATGTAAGTTCTTTATTCTCAATCTTCCTTCCAGACCATCTACCTACCTATCTCAACCCTAAGATGATGAGAACCAATCCTCAATTGGGCAACTAATAGTTTAGCATTTCCTTTAATTACAACCCTCACATATTCTTTTTCATCATGCTCCCACATGGTGTTGAACTCTTTGACACAATACACTTTTTTCAGCAAATATGTTTTGTTCACATGACAGTCCTAAAATTTTCTAATACAAACTTTTTTATCTCTTCATTAATGAGACATTCTTGCAAATTAATGTTTCATTTGCTCATCCACTTGTTGTTCTACTTCACCCAAGCCTTCTTCCTATGGTTTAATTCCTCTGCAACAACCATTTTAGGTGAGTGATGCTTATCCATGTTTTCAACCTTTTTAAATAACTTAGCAAACGAATTATACCGATGCTTCCATCAGAAATGTTCTTGCTTCAGCCAAAAATATCTCATAGGGGATTATAGATTTGACTTTGAGACTACTAGTGATTAGATGCTATGTAATTCTTTCTATTTGCCTCCACTTGTGGTTTGACATGCTCCTCCCTCAAACCTCACAACCATAGAAGAGAATTAACGTGGCCAACAAACCAAAAAAGATTTTCTTGGTTTTCCAATCCCATAACTCTGCTCTCCTACACCTTTTCTGAAGTAGGTAAGAAGCTCTCCAACCTCCTTATATTCTTTTCGTTCTTTATGTCTCCCAATTGAACTTATTGTGAAAATCAATTCTCAAGTATTTGTGTTCTTCCATTATTTCTAATAAACTTTCCCCAAAGATAAAATTGACCTCCTATAAATCAAGACTTTGATCTCGCTGATGTTCACTTCCTCAAATACCATCCAATTCCCCCTCGCCCCTTGCATCCCTCAAAAACACACAAAAAAATATATGTGTGGGTGGTGGGAAGTAATAATACATGCCTAGCTAATTCAATCGACCAGTGGACGTGTAAACGTTTATAACGCGAGGATAGGACAGCTGACTCGGTTGTGAACTCTAAAAAATTATACTACATGGCTATGCTTGCTCTCAAATTTTGCTTCAGTCGGGCGGGCTTTGATACAGCCATATCTCCATGTCCAGCGCTAGTGCTGAATATAAATAGGAATAGGAGTAGGAAAATGAACATGAATGCTAGTATAGGAAGAAGCGTGAGGGCACTGTGTAACAGAGTGGACCACCTGAGTTTAACAGAGCAGCAGCTGATGGAGCAGTGTGAAATGGAGACTTTTAAATCCAGCGGGCCAGGCGGTCAGCATCGCAATAAACGGGAAAGTGGTGTTCGGCTCAAACACCTTCCCACCGGCATCATCGCTCAGGTTCTAACTATTCCTTTATTCTACAGCTCTTTCTTTTTCTAGTACCACTCTTTGCCTGATTTATTCTGGACGATATTTACAACTCACACTGTACTGGGAACCGCTGCCAGTCTAGGGATAATTCCAAGGAAGCATACACTTTTCTCAACTATAGAGTTCTTGGCGAAAAATCGAATTACAAGGATACAAGTCTCAGTTTGGTTATAATATATTATATAAAAACTTAGGCAATATTTGAAGACTCTATAAAATTGAGCAGAATATTCGATTTCATATGACCACGATTGTCGAAAGGAAGAAAATTAAGAAAATATAGCCTATCGGTGAATAATAGCGATTAAAATGATCCCTAGTGAAAATCTTACAATGTTGGGAAAAATGAGAAAAGAATGGATGCTCCATGCAAGAAATTTGGAAAAAAGTGGGTTAATTTTTTTATTTCTTTTGGTGCTGATGGTTACAGAGGTTTCTTAGAATTTTGATTCATGTAGTACATAAATATCTCATGAATTTAAGAATTTCATTAGTGTCGTGTGGAGGTTCACTACCTGGGATTACCTTGTTAAAAATATTGGATTTAGTCACGGTAAGGGCAGGTGTCAAAATTGCTGAGGATGGCAACATGCCATTTAGAACAGGATGAGATTCTATGATATTTGGGTCATCTTTGGGCTTTTTGCCTCGTAATTGGCAACGAACTTAAGGATAGTGCCACTGCCAACATCGAGCTATGAATATACTTACAATAAAGTGCTAGATGTTGAACAACAAAATTATCCAAAATCAAAGACGTAAAAAATGATTCAAAGGTTAGAAATCGTCACTGAAAATTTGAACAAATTGATGCAGACAAAAGAGAGCAAACTTGATTTTTTTTAATATGCAATTTTAAATAAAGTGAAGGACATTTTAGTAGGAGAAAGTCCGGTGAAGCTATGTACCATCTGATACCATCTGTGATGTGAAGCCGCATGATGCAAATGAATGCTCATACATCTTAAGGATCAAGACAAAAGAGGAGAAACAAACATTACTTGCACAATCAGTTGCAACAAGTGGGAGTATAATAATCAAAGAAATCAACGTTCTAACTACCATAGCAATAATACTAGCAGAAGTCACCAATCCCAACATAGAGAGACTAGAAGGGATGACCTGTGGTACAATATAGACAATGCAAGAAAAAGGGAAATATAGCCAAACGCTGCCCACAAAGACAAACACAAATATGGTCAAAATGGAAGACGAGGTATTATTTGTTGCTACCTAGGGCTCTTGTAAAGGAGAAACTTGATATATGGCTTTTATAAAGGAGAAACTTGATATATTAGTTAGGAAGCATAGAATGCATGTTTTTATATAACGAGTTGAGGACATAGGTTGGGTTAGATGAGTTACACCGAGTTCCAGCTACACATTGGAAGAAGATAAACTTTGCAGTGGCACAAGTTTTAGCAAAAGACTTTCTAACAAGAAAAAAATGGAGAATACAAGAGGAATAAAGAAAGTAATGTGTAAAAAATAAAAGAAGAGAAAAAAGAAAAACAAGAAAAGTCATCTTCATTACATCAATTAATGGCATCAATAAATGGCACCCAAGTAAAGATAGCTTTAACTTGTTCTAGAGTGTATCCTATAAATAACAATAACACATGTGCTAAGAAGCTAAAGGAAAGTCCATTCAAATATATATAGAGAGTCGAACAATAAATTGGAATGGAGAGAACATTCACAAGTTACTTAATTGATGATGTTATAATGCCAATTATACTACATTAAATTCTTGGGTATATAACTGCTAGTTCGTTATTCTACATAATTATAGTATTTAAGTCTCTTTTATTTTTGATTGGCAAAAGGAGATTCACGATGCCCCTCTACCTAGAAAAAAGCATCAGAAATTAATTTGAGAATTCACCCATATATATTACAATCAAGAGAGTATCAACAAGACTTCCTAGAATATTTATCAGGATGCAAGCAAAACAACAAAAACCAACTATAAAACTAGTAGCAACTGTAGAGCATCATTGCCATAATGGCTTGAATAACAATAGAAGATCACTTGGAAGAATATGGGGAAAGGGATTAGGACATTAAACATTAAAAAAAAAAACCTGAACAGAGAAGAGATGGAAAGGTCATGGCTGACCATCTGGCATTGTCTCTAAGCTAGCAGGGCCCTTGCTTGAATGCCCTGTAGCCAATTGAGCATCTATGCGTTTGAGATCTGCCAAGGTCTCTTCCAAAAAAGTTTGTTCCAGCTCATCTAATTCAAATTCTTCTAATGCTTTGCAGCAACTAAATCTGCCTTTTAAGGTTAGCCATGTTGTAATGTCCCCATTTCCGACATGATGATTTAGCAATCAGATTTGTGAGTTAGCCTATTCTTCATTCCCGTAGGCTAATGCATGATGTAAGGGAATGTGTTTCGGGGCCTTGAAAAATTGGGAAAAACATTCTTTTTGGCTCAAATAATTTTTATTTAGCGTGGAGATGATGGGAAATGGTTTTTATTGATTTATCATGATTTTTGGTGAAGTCAAAAATATTTTTATATATTTTATTTGGGGCTGGGCGACCCCTTTGAGAGTTATAAGGAGGGCAAAATAATAAAAAAAATAAAATTTTTAATTACAAGTTTGGTGCCCAAAAGGAGAAATTAAAAATAAAATAAAAAGCAAATTTGAAATAAGAAGTTGGCACCCAAGTTGGAGTGATAAGGGTTGATGGATATATATACAAGGTTCATTTGGAGGTTTTGATATCATCGTTCATTTATTTCTTCAGTTCTGATCAGCAGTTATTGCAGCCATTCCAAGGACGAAAACCCTTGTGAATAGTGGAGGAGTTGGATGAAAACCTAACTCTTCAATGAAGGACTTCATGATGGAGCTTCACTTGCACTTCAATGGATTTTGATGTGGATTTTCATGCTCAGATTTCAGATCAGTTATCAGCAACTTTGAAGGGCAGATTTGATGCTAATTTGACCTAGGGTTTCACCCTAGTGTGGGGCGCCTAAGTTGCTATTGGTGCGCCTTGTTTTGGAGGGGCAAATTTGGAAAGATTGGATGTTTTTGACAAGTTTCAGGGGTTGCAAAACCTATAAACCAGCAAGCCAGTGCACCTTTGTGATAGGGTTTTGGAGGCATTTCATCATACATTTGCATTCATCTTTGCATTCTGTGGTAGCTGGAGCAATTCGCCTAGCTAGGGTTAGTGTAGATCAACATTTTTTTGCATATTTTGGTTTGTAAGTAGGGTTTCTTCATATCAGAAAACTACTGTACATTGCTGGGCATGTTTGGAGCCCATTTTATGGTGAACTTGCATACATATTAGGTCTGATTTTGTAGCAGCAGAACTGAACAATTGCTAATTAGATTTTGGCATGTTTTGGATGGACATTTGGTGTTTCAATTTGCTGGTTATATTCATGTTTAAAGCTAGATAAATCTGCTATGTTATTTGATGCTAAGTTACCAGTTCGTTTTTGGGTTTGGGTACGGGTATGAGATTCCGGTATGCGGATTCAGTCAAAATTTTTTTTGGGGTTGGGTTTGTTTTGGGTACGTTAATACAAAAACATATAAAAATCAGAAATATATACATATTTGCAGTAGTAATTAAGTTCAAAATACACCACCATATTAATAGTCAAATAACATAGCAAAAATATGCCACCACTTTCATAGTCAATTTAATAATACAATACAAGGGCCTTCATACTCCCAATCTGATGTAAAGCCAGTACATTTTTACTCAATCCTCATGCTATGGTTCAATGTTGTGAATCAGTAGAAAGGAGAAATAGCAAGGGAACCTGTTTCTCATGAAGACCAAACACAATGCCATCTCAATATCCTAAACCATCACTTACAGCGGAGATCTGGTTTCTATGGTGCTTAGAACATTCTATATTACTAGTACCACCATCAAAACATCTTTCCGAAGAGATGTGCAAGGATACTGGCATAGTTCACGCCTTACTTCTACTGAGAACATCAGAATCTGCACTCAAAAGTTTAGGGAATTCAAATGGACTATGGTCATTTGTTCTCCCAAACAGTGATATCTTCCAAGTCCCAATTATAAATTCTAACAAAGCAATGAATAAACAGAGCTGCCCTTAACATCACCATAACACAAGATGCAAAGTTTACAAAGAGCACAAAACAATCCCATAAAGGAATATAATACAGTTTCTGATGTTGAATCTCCAACATTTTACTCATGCCTAATTTGACTCAGCTGCTCTTCATCAAATATCTCAGCCATCCTAAAGATATCAAAGATATTCGACACTTGAGAAACTCTAAAAAACAATCTGTTTTGTTGGAGAAAAATGTGAGCAAAGTTGAAATGAGAAAAAAATCACAATTTACAGCCTTTGAAGGGAAAAAATCAGATAATATCCAAAAAAGTTGATGTGGATTCTGTTTGGGTTCGAACCGGAAACGAAATTTCGTACCCATAGTCACACTTTCGTTTCCTGGTTGTTTCCACAGGCAGAAAATCGTATCCTGGACGTTTCTGAACCGTTTCTCATACCCGTATCGTACTCGAGGCCATATATGGGCGTACCATTAACTTAGATTTGAGGCAATTGGGAAGATATATGTTGCTATTATTGCATATTTGAAATCAGAAAGTTTACATCAGCAGTTAGGGTTTTAGCAGAAATTTTGAAGTGCAGAAATTAGGACAGATGTTTGTGTTCCAAAATCAGAAAAAATCGCCAATATCCTAGCTGGGATATTTCACATGTGTCCTTTTATTATTTAGAGACACCAATATAGGGAGATTAGTGCTAATAGGAACAAAGGGGATGCATATTTCTTCTTTTGGACTACCTTCATCAACCAGTGAGAAAACCTAAGGGTGAACATAAACAGGGAGTCAAATTCTCATGGCATCACTGACCATGTGGAAAACAAAAGGAACTCAAGAAATATTGAGCTAAGCAATGCAGTTGTTTACACTAACAATGGCATCCTTCCATTTTCTACCTTTGGTTCTAGGTTCTGAATTTTAGATTTGAGCTTACCTATCCCTTGAGTCTCACCACAAAGAAAAATAGGAGGGGTAAGAAGCTTCTTTTAATGAAGAGGTGAAAACGCAAAGAAATGGGTTCCCTTTAAGGCAATTCTGCAGAGATGCCTCTTGAGTTTTGCTCAAAGAGCCTCCCAACCATGAAAGTTTGTAAACCATCTTCCCCTAAGAAGAACTTAAGAATTTTTATAGTTTGTTTGTTAGCCAAATTGAAATGTCTTTTGAAAATGCTATTAGAAACAAGGATTTCATCAGCCCCGACCACTTTATGGCCTTTGGAATGAGTCACCTCACCTACACAAATTCATACTGAAACAAACGGAGGTTTGAGGCACAAGAAAGATGAGAGTGAAATGAAGGGAGGAGAAAGGATTTGAAAATTGAGACACATCACAGCAGGCAGCGCCAGCATAATAAAATCGGATTCGTACAACAAGCATTTCATGAAACAAGTATAGTTACAGGGAGCTGAAGGCAATAGGATGTATATTCACACTTTTAAGTGCCAAGTCCCAAATTAAATGTAGTGAGCTTTTCCTTCTTCTAAGATAATGTGTTCAAGGCCCTCCCAGTCACTAGAATCATAGTAGCAAAAGTTATTCTTGACAATAAATCAGCAAACTTAAAAAGATAAAAAAAATTTCAAAAAAATGAGAAAATATTTGGTTAGGGATAGGTTTAGTTAAACAATTTGGGTTAAGATTAGGGAAAATTAGAAAAAGTAGACACAAAAGTTGAAATTACCCAGAAACCCAATTTTTTTGGACCAAGAAATTGCCAAAATTTTTAGAAAATCACCTAAAATCCTATATTTTTGATTTAATCATGATTTGCAATTTTTTTTAGTAAAAATATCTATACAAATTTTAGCAAAGTAATAACACTAGATAGAGAACAAAGGAAGAAGAGAAAAAGAAGAGGAATAGAAAAACCATAACACAAAATATACCTTGGGAAAATCCTACAAAGGGAAAAATCTAACCTCCAAAGCACACACCCAATGTATTATTCAGCATCAAGTGTTAACAATATAATAGCAAGGTTTTTGTGCTTCATATGATATCTACACTTTGATTCTGGAGAAATACCATGTAATACTCTATCTGACCTTCAACTAAATAAGGAAAGCCAACTAACTACTTTCAGCTGAATATGTAACTAACTTGTTACAAAACTAGGGTTTTTTCTTTTCCTTAAAACGGAAAGAACTTCAAAATAAAGTAATTTACATAACATTCAATTTTCAACTAACTTCAAAATTCAATTCAGCTGAAAAGAAACGTCTAACTGAATTAATTGTAAAGAAACATCCATTGTTTTCCAATAACAGAAATGCAAACGATCCTTAACTAACTTTTCCAATGCTTTCAAATAAAATTACAATTGATCAATCTTTAAGCTAAGTAACCATTTCAAATATTACAAGAGAGAGAAGGGTTTCAAGAGTTTACAGATAAGAAGCTGAAGCATTTGATTTTGACACTGTCATCATGGGAAAAGGAGATATCATCAGGGGCTTTACCGCCCAACTGAAGACCTACTGGCCGCCCAACCGAAGACCTACTGGTCTCCCGTGTTCCTTCAACTGAAGGAACCCGTCCCTTCACGAGGGTAGTTAACAAGGATCAATCCGTTATCATGCCTTTGAGCTTGGTGTCAAGGACTTGTATCTCTTGATCGAATGTTCACTATGGGTACCTCCCAACTAGAAGACTACTCTGATTAGTGATACATCTGGTACTTGATAGTTGACAGATGCTGAATCTAGCATCATACCTCGGCCAAGGATTTCTTTTTACATTTTTGGCACTCTTGTGCCGTCAACGCTATCACCCTTGCTCGACATGATCACATTTGTCTCAAGGTTTAAATTATAAAGTCAGGTTAAGTTTTCTTTTATACCCAAAATATATTTGCATTCCAAGTTCATCTTGCAGCAGGGGTCTTAAAGTAGAGACTTATTCTTTTAGGTTTACAGTTATGAGGAAAAGATTATCTAGCACCACCAACTCATTCCTCTCTAGGAATCATAAGTATAAATTTTAAATCACAGGAGATCTCATAATCTATTCTCCATTCAAGTTGTCACAATTTTGATATTCTCTTATAACTCTAGACATCGCTGTCATACAAGTCAGGTTCGAGTTTTCTATATAAAGTTCGAGGTTGAAGAAAATATGAAGAGGAAATATATTTATTCGGCTCCCCTCAGATTGTCCAAGATAGATTTAGGAAAGATTAAACGGAGCTTAGACTCGACAGGAGTGAGGATACAAAGTATTAACAAGAAAAGAACTAGGTTGACAACGACTCCCAGCCAAGAAAGAAGAAAGCTTTGATTTATCATGTATTCCATTAGAGTTCATTTCTCAACATAATCGATATCATTCAATGTCAATCAAACTTATATTTCATTAGGACGGAAATATTAACAAAACAAATTTCATATCAATAAATAATATGCCAAGAAACAGGTTGATTTCTAAAGATTCATACGTGCCTGAGAGGGTGTATTGACTAGGATACTTCAATCTCAAATTCTTTGGAGAGCCTGCTTACAAACCATCGCCGATGGAGACGCAAACCAAGAAATTGTATTTTCTGCCCCTCAAGCAACAAATTTAAAATTGTAAAGCAATTGTAACTTTCGTGGCTTCCACAAATAAAGCAGAATGCAGACAAGATGACGCCGAAATTAAGAGAGAAAAGAGATGGAATAATGGAACAAGATTGATGCAAAAGAACGCGATAATCTTCTAAGAACTAGAATGCGGGTAATAAAATGATTGGCGACATAAGAGAAGATAGGAGATAGTAACAATGGCAACTAGCTAAAGCCAGATGCAGAATGAAGACACCAAGACTCCCAAAGAATGAGGTGAAAGCCAAAAACCAATGTTCAAGAATGGAGAATTCGCAAACCTTTCCCTAAAACAAAAGAATCGTTCCATTCCCCCATGCCCTAGTCCCTTCGTCTGTCCATTCTTGGACATTTCAAGGAGGGTGGCGCGAGAGCGGGGATTCCATTTTCCCCATGACATTGATTCCACAAAAATTCAAATTAATTAATTTCCATTATAAACCATTCCATGGTTCCCCTTCAAAAAGGTGATAGAATCTTATTTCTTTATTATAGAATTAATATTTAACATCCTCATGCCAAAAATATTTGCATTTATATTCCAAGATTGATTCGCTCAACATGGAGAGGATGGAAATGAATATTTTAATTATATCAATTATAGAATAACCATTTGAAATCTCTTATAAGGTGATTATTGATTCATATTTAATTTAAATTGACTTATTTAATAAATAATAATATTAAATTATTAATGGCCAAGTTACAATTTCGATTCCTTGTCTTACACCGACTCAAGGCGAGATGACAATTTCCGATCCTCTGTTAACCACTACCCCTCCTTGATGACATCTCCTTTTCCATCGTGGTGTCGTCAGTCTTGCATCCACTGACATGTATTATGGTTAGATTGTTCACAATGGCTTTATATATATGCATTTAAATATAATCTCATGAACACATTCAATTTCACGTGAACTAGAAATTCACTTGCAAATAAAAAGATCGTTAACTTATAGTTACGATAAATAAAACATCTATTCTATTCACAATTTCACATTCGCATGAAAACAGTTACTTGCAACTAACTTTGCATCCGAGAATACATAACCAAACTCATAGTCTCAATGTATGGGATGTAACATACCAGCAGCATAACTCTACAAAAAAAATGATATGCAATCTCCACACCAATCTCTCAATATATAGGCCAAGGAGACTCAGGAAATCAAGAATGGTTTTCGAAAACCATGGGCTCTAAACCATGAGCCAAATTCAAGTTCAAGTGGTCCACATTCAACCCATGTGTCCCACTCCAAAGGTAACTTCTCCAACATAGAATGTAACTCTTGATTTGAATGTTTGACCCCTATGACCAAGGGTGTCTAATGAACTCCCAAGTGCTTTGTTATGCCCCTGCCTAAAAGTAAAAAATAAAATAAAATAATTAAATGTAGCACTTAAATTTAAAGGGGAAGGTATCTGCAATTTCATTAAGGAGTGATTAAGTTAAAACAAACTAAAATTGGATTAAAGTTGTTTTTCAAAAGTCAAGGGGCATTATGAAGAGTTGTGTGTATGAGGATAAGAAGGTATATAAGAGAAATCAAAAGGGAGAAGGAATCATCATTGTGAATACATTTTTATATCTGAATTATTTCTCCATGTGAGCGTAGATTGTGGTTCAACAACTTGAGGACAAAACCTCTCAAGGTCTGAAATTAGAGGACGAAAGCCCCCTAATTTCCATTGCTGAATTAGTGGACGAAAACCCCTGATTCATGCAGATTTGGAGATATTTCAAAGACATTTTAGTGAAAATAGATCACTGCAGATTTGTGATAATTAATAGTAGATATAAAGGATAAGTTATCTCTTTTCCGAAATATATTCTAAATAGTAAAATATAATACATTGTTGGCGTAAAATCTAACACCTCTGGAGTGCAGGTTTGTACGGACAGCTATGTACACTACGCAATGAGTGCTCTTCAAATTAGGAGGGGAAGCTCCCTCGTTGTGCTGGAATGTATGAAAAGAAAAGTAATCTAAGTCCTATCTTTTTGTTCTCAGCTGGAAGAGGCACAAGGTTAAGAAAACCAAGAACGTTGCAGCTAAGGATTTTCTGGTTTCGCAGATCAGTAACTACAACTAAGCTAACTACTTTAAATCTATCCAGTTTCCTCAAGAAAACAGAGCATGAGGAAATGGAGCAGGGATGACTATCTGACGATAAGCGGGTTTAGACTCTCTACTTGAAGGCAAGGTGGGCACAACTATCATCTCAATCTAAACCAGCTTATTGAGCACAACAGATTTAAGAATTTACTAAGACGATCTTATGAAACCCTAGGTGGTATAACACTTAATCGAATCAGCAAAGCCTTCACAAAACAGCCTTTATCTTTATAATCTCGTGAAACCCTATGTGGTATAACCTTCAACTATATCGATAAAGATTCACAAAACAGATTTACCGCTGCAACTTCTCGAAACCCTAAGTGGTATAACGATCGATCACAATGATAAATTAACACAAAACAGCCTTATCACTTCAATCTTTTGGAACCCTAGGTGGTATAACAATTGATTTCAATGATAAAGATGTTCAAACAGATATCTAATCTATGGAAAGAATTCAGCATCACAATCTTTCGAAACCCTAGGTGGTATAACAATCAATTGCAATATTGAAGACACATGAACAAATACGAAAAAGAGTAATATTGAGGGCAAGGTGGGCACAGCATATATTCCTCTCTCAAGCAAAAGTTATTTACAAATGAGCGTAAGCTCTTATTTATATACATCAAGGTGTAGGGAACCCTAAAATCACCTTGTGTCATCTATAGTTCCTGCAATGCATGCAAGCAATGCGCCAAACCCTAATTAAGTAAACTATACATCTGGAAACTACCCTCAGTTTGACTGAAACATCTAATCTAAAAATGGACAATTGTGCGAGCATGCACGTCCTTATTGAAAACAAGTTAACTGGAAGACTACCATCAGTTAACGAAAAACCCTAAAAGAAACTCCAAGTGAACAAGATGAATCTCAGAATAGATATGCATGAGGTGAGACAGCCAGTTAACTTGAAAGGGTAACGCCAAGTTAACTCCTGTGTGTAATGTCTATCCCGAGAGGTGGAAACTGAAGTCTACTAGTCGTGATCTCGAGCAAACAATCCCTCAACGAGGCTGTCAACTGCATCAGCATCTGAAAGTCAGCAACTTGAGCAATCTTGGCAATCTTTGCACACTCAAACTAGCATTTCACTGACTTATAGCTTTGGCGGCTCCGTAACTGAAGTGATGAACCATTATCTCTTCTGCAGCTTGATACAAATCGGTCTCAGCTTTTTTGATGAAGTCATGAATTAAGACCGATTTGGTCTTGAATTCAGTCTGTGTGTACTGTACTCTGAAAAACTCGCCTGTTGACTGTGAACACGGCTATATTCTGACAACTTTTCGGAAAACTAAAATAGCTCGCGAGGCTAAAAATAGCCTATCGAAGCGCAATTTTCAGCGAAAAATCTGAGATATGGGTTTTGACCAGAAAAAGATTCTAAGACAACCCAGAACGTCAGAAATGCGAAAATCTGACTTCTACTCGACCATGCAAAGACTTTTCAGTTGAGAAAATTAGAAACTCGAGAACGAATGCTCTGGAGTTAAAAATTCCTAAAAAATCAAACGCACGATTTTAATTCGAGGAAGCTATATAGAAATGATCTAGATGTTGAGACTTGTCGAATTCGCCAATTTCAGGAACATGCAATTTGTAAACTGAGAGAAATCTGAGAACCAAGGAGGAAAAAGACGTTTTTTGATGCTCTTTTTCTGTGAAAATCGCTCAAGATTTCTTTGAATTGCTGAGAACTGTGAACTTTAACCTGCAAAAGAATGTGATTGGAGAAATCGCCTTTGCAAATAGATAAGAAATCTGCCTTTGTTTGAGAAATACGAATCTCCCTTGAAAATACGCCTTGTGAATGAAGAAAAACGAATTTTGCTTGAAAATACGCCTTTGCCTTGAAGAAAAACGAATTTTGCTTCAAAATTATGAATTTTCCTTTGACAAAATTCGCCTTTGAGAATTGAAGAACTTGTCTTTTGAAGAACTTGCAAATTTCGCTACTATGAATTCCCTTAAAGATGCACGCCTTCTCTTCTTGAAGAAATACGAATTGCTTTGAAGTTTGTCTTGAAAATTAACAAAATTCGATTTCTTTTGAAAATATGAATTAGCTTTGAAAATTGCAAATTTCTCTTGAGATTGAATCTTCTCTTTGAAAAATACGAATTTTATTGAAAGCTCTGTGAATAACAAATGATGCCGCCATACTTGAATAAGAAGAAATTCGCACCAATTGAGCAACTGCAAGAATTCAAAACCCTGACAAGAATAGAAGATCTCTGATTGGTTGCCTTTCAGTTGAACTGCCACTGACTGGAAGTTCGAATAATAAAATATTATTATCATGCAATGGCGCTAAAAATAGACATATTCTGAACTTCAGTTGACAAACTGGTTGAAGCTCTGAGATTCATCTTTTGACTTTGCTGATTCCGAAAAGTCATCACATGAGCAAATTGGCGTCCATTTGCTCAAGATACTTCGTTTTTAATTAAATCCCTATTTTATAGCTGACAGCACTGTCGCGACTGCCAACTTTCGACAACGATTTCCGGATGGCAGGGTGATGCTGAGACCGATGGGAGATAATCAACGGAAGCCTAGAACAAGGAAAATGTCTGCTGGGGAGACATAAGCTGCAAAATCCATCGTTTAACCCCTTGAAAAATTAGAACCTGATTAAATTGCTTCTGGTTCGGACTTAAGCCATTTCCTAAAGCGCCATCGACACTTCAAGCGGTGCGTGATGAATGGTGAACCCTAAGCGTCTACGAGGCGAAGCTCCGCGACATATTTGGAGATATTCGCATCCGATGACTGCTCACCACGAGAAGCTGAAAAGCTGTGTTAAGGGCCTCAAAAAGAAAAGCGCCCCTGGCTCAAGGTTGCACTTTGGACATTTCAACGAAAATCAAACATCGTCAAAACACCCTACTTTGACAGCTGATAACTGGAGCTGGGATGACCCGATCCTGGCATTATCTGTTTTAACGGACAGCCAGGAGGGACCTCAAGAGAAGTCACTGGAGGTGTCGAGGCAAGAAAACAGCTTCTAAGACCTCAAATACTCCAGTGCGTATTTTTAATATGTTTACCGCTCCCAGACTTAGCCATTTTTCGGACGTTTTCACCTTGAAATATGACCAAAGACCTCGCACGCACGAGCGACTGCCAAATGCTGAAGGCTGACGGCTATGCTCGTTGGAAAGATAAATTGATTACGCTCAATAGTCGTGAAGACTTCGAACGCGAACGGGCTCATCTGATCAGCCTAAAGGCTAGGCGCCTATAAGACCATGAAAATGCACTGAAAACCATTTGTTGGTTCCGCCGGAAAATTACGTGCTTAGTAGAATCTCCGCCACGACCACCAGGAATGTCGGATCGACAAGCTGAATGATGCATCGCGGAGCTGGACAAGAATACTACTGATGTCATGAAGATCCTGTCTGCAAATTCTGGCATCTGAGGGGTCCTTTAAGCCAGCGCCCCTGGCTTGTACTTGCACTGGGCAAACGGAGAAGCTCAGAAACGTGAAAACTCCATTTTAAGCTGATCTTTAGACGACTGCCTCCGGAATTCTGAGAGTCGGATGACTGCACTTGATATCTCGTCGGATAAGCAGACTAGTTGTGAACAAATTGACTGCATCAGGCCTTAACAAAGTACATGGTTGCCAGCGGTATTGAAACATAAAATGAAGTGGCTTACGCTGAAACAAAATTTCCATCTCCTAAAATTTAGGGATTTTTACATGCGAATAGCGGGCTGTGAGTCTCGGAATGCCTCGCTGAATAGCTCGACGGATAGCCAGACTGATTCTGAAGAGATTGACTGCATGCTTGAGCATTTCAGACAAGATCTTGACCTCCAAAAAACTGGGCGCCCCTAAGCTATACTTGCACTTTGAGCTTTTCTTCTGAGAAATCTCCATGATTTGAGCTCTGAAAACTCTGTCTCGATCATTGAAATGACCGTCTGCAATATGAAATGTCGTCGTGAGATGCTCCTCCATTGTGAAAACCTTCATTTTGAGTCTCTGCTTCAGGTTCTGATCAATATAACTGACATTGACCGACAAAATATTGACAAAAACTCCATGCTTGACATTGCCCAAAATTGTGTTTTACATCAAATTAGCAAGGTTTAGACTTTTAAATGCAAAATGCCTTGATGAAGCAAAAAATTTGGTTTGGGTACAACATTAGGCTCCGTCTGGTGACCATGTCGGATACCTACGGCATAGGAGAACCTAAGAATCTCAGTGTTAAGTAGACCAGTGATTTATAATTTGGGCATTGGAGTCAGGACTTTCCCTATTCACCTAAAAAAACTTTGGAGTTTCCTAAAAACCTAACCTAGAAATCACCTAAAACAAGACTACCTAAATCACCTAAAACACGACAAAACGTCACAAAACGGGGAAAAAAAAACTTTGGAGTTTCCTAAAAACCTAACCTAGAAATCACCTAAAACAAGACTACCTAAATCACCTAAAACACGACAAAACGTCACAAAACGGGGAAATACAATACGACATAACGATAAAGCATAAAAATTACTTAAAGAAAACTAACTCCACCCCCGAAGAGATGAAGTGCTTTGGATATTATTTGCTGCATGGCAGCGAGAAGAGCCTCCCACCAATGATGTTTCTGCCTGAAAGGTTTAACTTCTCTTATTCTAGGAATTGCAGGAGGCAATCCTTCTGGAATGAAGATTCTCAGGTATTCATATATCCATACAAAGGTACTCTGACTAAAGTCAGAATATGATGCAAATGGGAAATCTAATATTCCTGAGACATTAGTTCTATTGTAGTCCATCCTTGGGATGTCAAATTCTTCAAACCAGTCGATCGAGTTCCAAACTCGATTTCTGTAATGCCGTAGGTGATCTTTTCTAATCTGATAATATCCTTTGACTGGCTCATTGATCAGCTCTACATCACCTTTAACACACAGGAGTTTGATTCCCATGTCTTCGGCATCTTTGAGGCCTTGCAAAAGCACCTCTTTTTCAGTTTCAGTGAATTCCAATTGTAGCCAATTTGCAACTGGGTTCAACTGTCCTTTAGGGGATATGATCAATTCCCCTACTTCTAAAAATGTATCTGAACAATCTCCATCTAACTGTATTGTCCATGACTTTGTCTCCTCTGTTGGTCTCTTTTCAGAAAAAGCAATGTTCTGGTCTTTAGTTTTTATTTCTGACAGAGTTACACAATTACCAGGATCCGTTTCAGGCTTTGCTTTTGCTGGAACATTTGACTTGAGCACAGCCTGCTTCTTTGCGACCTTGAGAATCTGATCTAATTCTTCTGGATGATCCTGAAGATATTCCAGTTGCGAGATTTGTACCTTGGTCTTCATCATGGAAGCTACGATGTCAAAATTTGCCGAAGACGTCTCTTGAGCAACTGGCATAGTAATCGCATGTGAAGGTTTGGGTTTAGAAGTGAATGGCACTTCTTCACCCTCTTCGTTTGATTTCCGCCTTTCTTCTTCTTTCTGTGCTTTGAAGTGTTGATCACATGTAAACACAGGAGGAGTGTACTGACGGTATTCTTCTTCTTCTTCTTGATTTACGGGTTCTTCATCAAAGTATCCCGCTGCGGAGTCGCCATCGAAGTTGTCCATTTGTGGTAAAACAACCTTCGAACTTGGTATTGGTACAAAACTAGAACTGGGAGCAGCTTCAGTGTATCCCATAATTTGGATCATTCTCAGGTTCTCTGGACATGTGGATCCGGTATGCTCATAAGAATCATGGAAAGGACAAAATACTGCACTGTGTGCAGCCTCAATCATTGATCTTGGTGGAGATGTTGACAACCGTGGCTGAAGATATTCCCTCTTTGGCTGGTACGGTTGCTGAATTGGAGATCTGATAGAATCTATTTTCATCAAGCCAGAAGTGATCATATTATCTTCCAACTCAATGGCGTGTTCTTGCGCACTCTTCAACTCTGTCGCTTTGGCCGTCTTGAGAAAGAAGGCTATCTCTGATGGAAGAGCATTTATGAAACAGCTTATCAGAATCTCTGGTGATGGATCGAATGTAGAAGAAATTCTTGTAACAAGACGATTAAATCTTGCTACAAAATCCCTCATGTGTTCTTTGTGCTCCATCTTTGAATTTGTGAGTTGGGCGAACAACATATGATTGTCTTCAACGGGCTTGAATCTCGCCAAAAACTTCTCGCTCATAGTTGCCCAACTTGTGATACTGCTTGGCGCCAAGTGATTGAACCAGTCGGCAGCATTTCCCACAAGAGTCTCGACAAAGAGACGCACCGCGATGTCTTCATGCTCCACGTGCAAGACGGCGCAAGCCGTTGTGAACGCAGAAAAATGGTCCTCCGGGTGCTGAGTTCCATCGCCGTGAAACCGAGGAAAACGCTTCCTTGACCCTTTAGGTAACTCATGATTTACCTCAAAAGCCAAAGGTCCAATGTTATTACCCCAAGGTAGTGAGGGTGGACGTTGCCTGTCAGCATTATTGTTGTTATCATCCATTGCTTCTGTGTGGATCATGCAATCGGATGCCAGAGTGTCTATCCCGTGAAATAAAAGCCTTAAGCTTTTCTTGAAGTTTTCTTGCCTCGTGCCCCACGGTGGGCGCCAGAAAACTGTTGGCGTCAAATCTAACACCTCTGGAGTGCAGGTTTGTACAGGACAGCTATGTACACTACGCAATGAGTGCTCTTCAAATTAGGAGGGAAGCTCCCTCGTTGTGCTGGAATGTATGAAAAAAAAGTAATCTAAGTCCTATCTTTTGTTCGGCTGGAAGAGGCACAAGGTTAAAGAAAACCAAAACGTTACCTTGAATTTTTACGGTTTGCGATCATAACTACAACTAAGCTAACTACTTTAAAATCTATCCAGTTTCCTCAAGAAAACAGAGCATGAGGAAATGGAGCAGGGATGACTATCTGACGATAAGCGGGTTTAGACTCTCTACTTGAAGGCAAGGTGGGCACAACTATCATCTCAATCTAAACCAGCTTATTGAGCACAACAGATTTAAGAATTTACTAAGGCGATCTTATGAAACCCTAGGTGGTATAACACTTAATCGAATCAGCAAAGCCTTCACAAAACAGCCTTTATCTTTATAATCTCGTGAAACCCTATGTGGTATAACCTTCAACTATATCGATAAAGATTCACAAAACAGATTTACCGCTGCAACTTCTCGAAACCCTAAGTGGTATAACGATCGATCACAATGATAAATTAACACAAAACAGCCTTATCACTTCAATCTTTTGGAACCCTAGGTGGTATAACAATTGATTTCAATGATAAAGATGTTCAAACAGATATCTAATCTATGGAAAGAATTCAGCATCACAATCTTTCGAAACCCTAGGTGGTATAACAATCAATTGCAATAGTGAAGACACATGAACAAATACGAAAAAGAGTAATATTGAGGGCAAGGTGGGCACAACATATATTCCTCTCTCAAGCAAAAGTTATTTACAAATGAGTGTAAGCTCTTATTTATATACATCAAGGTGTAGGGAACCCTAAAATCACCTTGTGTTATCTATAGTTCCTGCAATGCATGCAAGCAATGCGCCCAACCCTAATTAAGCAAACTATACAGTTAACTGGGCAACTACCCTCAGTTTAACTGAAACATCTAATCTAAAAATGGACAATTGTGCGAGCATGCACGTCCTTATTGAAAACAAGTTAACTGGAAGACTACCATCAGTTAACGAAAAACCCTAAAAGAAACTCCAAGTGAACAAGATGAATCTCAGAATAGATATGCATGAGGTGAGACAGCCAATTAACTTGAAAGGGTAACGCCAAGTTAACTCCTGTGTGTAATGTCTATCCTGAGAGGTGGAAACTGAAGTCTACTAGTCGTGATCTCGAGCAAACAATCCCTCAACGAGGCTGTCAACTGCATCAGCATCTGAATGTCAGCAACTTGAGCAATCTTGGCAATCTTTGCACACTCAAACTAGCATTTCACTGACTGGTAACTTTGGCGGCTCCGTAACTGAAGTGATAACCAACATCTCTTCCACAGCTTGATACAAATCGGTCTCAGCTTTTTGATGAAGTCATGAATTAAGACCGATTTGGTCTTATTTCGATCTGTATTATCTTGTACTCTGAAAACTTCGCTGTTGACGTGAACGAGCTATATTGACAACTTTTCTGGGAAAACTAAAAATACGAGGCTAAAAATAGCCTGTCGAGCGCCAATTTCAGCGAAAAATCTGAGATATGGGTTTTGACGAGGAAAAAGATTCTAAGACAACCCGAGCGTCCCGAAATCACGAAAATCGACTTCTACTCGACCATGCAAGACTTTTCGGTTAGAAAATTAGAAACTTCGAGAGCGAATGCTCGGGTTAAAATTCCTAAAAAATCAAAGCGCTTGATTTTAATTCGAGGAAGCTATATAGAAATGATCTAGATGTTGAGACTTGTGAATTAAGCCAATTCGGGGAACATACGAGATTTGTAAAGCTGAGGAGAAATCGAGAACCAAAGAGGAGAAGCGTTTTTGATGCTCTTTTACGTGAAAATCATCAAGATTTCTTTGAATTCTTGAAGCTGGCTGAACTTTAACCTGCAAAAGAATGTGATTGGAGAAATCGCCTTTGCAAATAGATAAGAAATCTGCCTTTGTTTGAGAAATATGAATCTCCCTTGAAAATACGCCTTGTGAATGAAGAAAAACGAATTTTGCTTGAAAATACGCCTTTGCCTTGAAGAAAAACGAATTTTGCTTCAAAATTATGAATTTTCCTTTGACAAAATTCGCCTTTGAGAATTGAAGAACTTGTCTTTTGAAGAACTTGCAAATTTCGCTACTATGAATTCCCTTAAAGATGCACGCCTTCTCTTCTTGAAGAAATACGAATTGCTTTGAAGTTTGTCTTGAAAATTAACAAAATTCGATTTCTTTTGAAAATATGAATTAGCTTTGAAAATTGCAAATTTCTCTTGAGATTGAATCTTCTCTTTGAAAAATACGAATTTTATTGAAAGCTCTGTGAATAACAAATGATGCCGCCATACTTGAATAAGAAGAAATTCGCACCAATTGAGCAACTGCAAGAATTCAAAACCCTGACAAGAATAGAAGATCTCTGATTGGTTGCCTTTCAGTTGAACTGCCACTGACTGGAAGTTCGAATAATAAAATATTATTATCATGCAATGGCGCTAAAAATAGACATATTCTGAACTTCAGTTGACAAACTGGTTGAAGCTCTGAGATTCATCTTTTGACTTTGCTGTTTCCGAAAAGTCATCACATGAGCAAATTGGCGTCCATTTGCTCAAGATACTTCGTTTTTAATT
>VDFB02344348.1:0-15799 GCA_007258455.2 Sequoia sempervirens
CTCAAATTCTCAAAAAATATTGTAAAGCAATGTTGGACAAAAAGTGTGTCATGCTCTTTATCATCACTAATATAAAAGTGATATTCTTTCTTAATGGCTCGTTCTCCATTTGTACTCTCAACACCATCCAATTTTGACTATGCATGTCGATAACATGCATGAACCATAATAGTGATCTTCTTTGAAAAGTAATACTCTGATTGAATCTCCTTTTGATGTACAAAGGAGTAATTTTCTGCAAATTCAACTACTGATAGAACTGTTCCATGTGGGAAAATGTTTCTCAATGTTTGGAATTGTTGTGCTTGCCACTTAGCAAAAAAGGAATGTTGTATGTATGGTTACATATCAATTTTCAAAAATCTTCCATAAATTTTCCAATGGGAATCTCCTCTTCTACATAGTTCAACCTTGTGGATTCTTTCCCAAAATTTGTTTGCAACTTTACATACTTGTACCTGTGTAAGTAAAATATGTGAATAACTAATAAACCACACAATCAATGAAGCATTACATCAAAGAGAATCAAAATAACAATCTATGAGAAATTAAACAAATAAACTCTCTAAAAATAGTACTTACCTCTTATGATTCTTGTCTTTGTTAGGTCGGTATCCTCAATTCTTGAAAGAAATTTAGCCAAATTTCCACATGTCTCACAAATTCCTTTTATGCAGTTTATTTGAGGTCCATTTTCATGATCACATAATATATACTTTATGAACAAACTTGCCTGTTTAGGAGGTGCATTTTGAAACCCACATCTTTCTTCTCTCAATGCTTCGAGAACACGATGGTGAGATCCAAATTCAATATGATAGCGGCAGCAACAGAGTTTCCAAAAACTTATTTATCTTCACATAATATGGCTTTAACCTTTGAAACATTATTTTCCCAATCTTTATATGAGGATACGCATTACAAAAGTTCATATACATCTCAAATTGTGTTATGTCTAGCCAATGTTTGATATGATTTCATAAATACTAGGTCCAATCCTGTATCTCATAACATCTCTAGTATTTGATGATGGACGAGTCTGATCATGCCAAAAAATTGAGACCAAGTTCCTAACATCTTCAATCTGTGTCGAGCAGGGAGCTCTACACATAATTTCCCAATTGCCTTCTAAACTCTCATCCAAAAACTTTCTCTTTTTTCATATTTTATTAATGTGGTTCTACTATAACCAATTTCAGTTGAAAGTGCAAACATTTTTCTTTGTCTTGTTGTATCTTGATGTACAATAGATGTCAACATCACCCTTCTTGTAGTGGCCTTATCCACTAATCAATATCCTTTCCCAATGGAATCTAAACCCTTTTTAACATTTTGAACAATATCCTTTTGTAATTCCATGTGTTTCTTCTTATTTGATGTTGAATGTACACCCAACAATTGTAATGACTCTTTGAGCTCATCATGAAGAAGTAAACATGATGATAATAATTAGGTTTTCAAGTGTATCAAGATGATTGAAATGATGATTTGATCATTCCATTTATAGATTTAGTCATTGACCTCTTTCTCTTATTATAAGGCTGGTTGGCATAATATTTTAGTTTCTCCATATCCATTTCAAGTAAATGATCTAAATTTCTATGAGAAATTTGTTTCCTCACCTTCTCAGCTAGTTTCATATGCTCATCCATACCAGTAGGAGGAAGTGATCTTGATCCCTCTCCAACATGCATTGTTTGAACTTGTGCCTCCTCCCTATCTTCAAGGACCATGCGTTCTTGAGCGGATTCATTTGATCCAATGTCTAGATTTGGCTTGACTTGAGCATGAAAACTTCCTACTTGTTGAGCCCTTCCTACATGTCACAAAATATTTTGCAAACAAAAGTGAGAGATGATGTTATATAAGTGAATTTTATGTATGCAAGCAAACAAACTAATAAGACATGATGCTATAAGTGAGAGAAGTTTCTGCTAGTTTTATATGCTCATCCATACCAGTAGAAGGAAGTGATCTTGACCCCTCTCCAACAAGCATTGTTTGAACTCGGGTCTCCTCCCTAACTTCAAGGTCCATGTGTTCTTCAACGGATTCGTTTGATCCAATATCTAGATTTGGCTCAACTCCAGCTTGAGGAATCCCTAGAGCATAAAACATAAAAATAATGAGAACATCGAAGTGATGAAAAGAAAAGACCAAAGACACCAAACAACTACATGCACATGTATGAAAACAAATCCATAAATGCATAGCCAAGGATAGGATACACATAGGTCAAATTCCATGCCAAGCATCAAAATTTGAGGATTATGCATACAAGTGACTTAGAACTTTTAGGCTAGTGATATAGCAAAGGAAACCCTTAGAGTATAACAAGGTGATCCAAAGAACCCCAACAAAATTGAGCTATAAGATGTTTCAAGGTTTCAAATAAATTTCCAATATCATGCTAAGATGAAAAAAGTTAAAAATTTATGGGACATAAAACACAACCCAAATAATCAACTAAAACCAAACACAAATATTGAAACAAAAAGAATTGGCTTAAGGAATTGGAGTCAAGGATCAGATAAACATTGCAACTTGCATGACCAAGATGACTTGAGGACATTTAAAAGTACTTATAGTCATTCAAGTGCAATAAAACCTGAAACTTTGAAAAGCATAAAATAAGTTCAAAATGAAGAAGAAAAGAAAGACAATATAAAAACAAGACCTAATAAAAATGAAAAGGAAACAAAGAAACAAAAAATTTAAAGGGGAGTTTTTATATCGTCCAAGAAAAATGAGATATATACAGTGCAAGGACAAAAAATCTCTCCTATTCTTTCAATTAGGATTTCTTGGTCTTGGATGTATATCTCCATAGTGAAATCTTACAAAAACTTCAAGATGGATAATTGTAAACTAATAGGTACTCCAATAAATTATGGTAAGAACCCTTCAAAATAAATGTGTGTTAAGACATAAAAAGAATAATCTATCATATAACTATTATTTCTTGGCACCATATAGCTTGAGTTTTGATGTATACATGTGTTAGTCTCTAGAAAACCTAACATTTCATTCGCTTTAAGTATAATTTGAGTTCTATTTTTCAAATAATTCTAGAGCTTAGAATTGGGCATTTATTAAAATATTTAAAAAATATTTTTAAGGAGCTATTGATCATTAGATTAAATTCAATGGGAGTTTAGAAATATCTTAAGCTAATTAGATGTTGCAATGTAGATTGGATAGGGTATATTGATCACCAAATATCAACATTAGAATGCTACTTCATTGTACATGAAGGTGTAGTTTCATGAATAATTAAGAAAAAATAATGGTTTTTTTCAAAGTGCAAAGTTAGAATATATAGGAATTTGCAAAGCCATAAAATAATTAATGTGGTTGAAAAAATTATGAAAATCAAAGTGGCATAGTGAGGGACACAAAATTTAAGGTTTCATTGGAGAACTAAGCATGTATTGAAGTACACTATCATTTTCTTCATGAACAAAGTAAAGAAAAAATTGTGTAGATGCAATACTCAACAATGATAATGTGATGACAAAAACATTAAACAAAGGTATTGGTAAAAGATAAGTGTAAGGTTTGTAGGGAAGGATTTAATGTACAATATTTTAGTTTAAGAGTACATTTTAAGTTCAAGGGGTATTGTAAGTTGAAAAATGGTCATACATTAAACATTTATAATTTTAATAAGAAAGCCAATGCAAAATGTATGCACATACAAATTATGTTGAGGTGTACTAACCAAATTATTGGGTGGAGCAATGCACATTATGGATTTCATCCCATCAAATGAATACTCATGTTTTTTCAAAGTAAAATTCCTAAACACACACTTGAGAGTGAGAGAGAGAAGAAACAAGCATGTACCTTGTTTCCTTCTATGATAATTTTCCAAGTTTTGTTCACGCCTCTTTTGTTCTTCTTCTTTTGACAATTTTTGTTGAGATGCATTTTTTCTTTTTCTTTGTTGTCCCATTTTCTTCTTCAACTTAAAGATGACTCAAAACAAGTCCTCTACCAACTTAGTTAAATTCTCCTCCAAATTTTGCCTCGATTGATAAAAATGAAAAGTTGTCGAGCTCCAATATTTGCCTCCTTGATAAATGTGCAAAAACTTCTCCAAAATATGCGCTCCAAGTGATATAAAAGAGAATTAATCTTGCAATTTGATATCCAAAATAATGAAAAATAAGCTTTTATTTATATGCATATGGGATGGGAAAAAAATTATTCTAGTGTACATGAAATAACTAGATCCTAGTTTAAATGAATCAAGTAGTAAACAAACAAGTTATTTCATTGTGGAGTTTGTTGTTATTTAATTCATAGGTATGCACAACATATCTAGTAATTTTAGAATTTTACATTAAAGTGTCAAAAATGTATATTAGAGGTATAATTTGAATTGAATTTTCTTAATTATATTTGAATTGAATTTCAAGTTACTTGTCAAAAAATGTATAATAGAGGTATAATTTAGTTAAATTTTTTCTTAATTATATTTGAATTGAATTTCAAAGTTACTTGTCAAAAATGTATATCTAGAATTATAATTTGAATTGAATTTTTCTTAATTATATTTTGAATTGAATTTCAAGTTACTTGTCAAAATTATATCTTGTTCTCAACTCAATGGTTCATGTTGCTTAAGTCATTTTTTAAAAAATATTTGTGTGATCAACATGAATGAACTTGAATATAAAGTGGCATTGAGTTTCCCCTAAGGGTCTACTAGAGATCAAATGTATAGTGAATATAAGGAAATGTAAGTTGTAAGAGATCATAAAATAAAGAAACATGTATGTATAGTATTGAATATTTAAAGCAAATGCATACATATATTATGTGTAAACATGTTTAAACCATTAGCAAACACATGTACATACATGTAAAGGGATTCAATGTATAAACATAACACATATTATAAGCAAAGAGGCAAATGTATGTATATATCATATAAGAAAATATATGTACATATCATATAAGCAAAATGTAAATTAAAGATCATCAAATGTCGAATACTAAAGATCAACAAATAAGCAAATGTATGTATATCATATAAGAAAATGTAAGTTAGAGATCATCAAATCTCGAATACTAAAGATCATCATATAAACAAATACATGTGGTAAAGATCATATATCTAGTGTACAGGGCCTAATATGAATGTCTACTCCTAGTGGAATGACCATTTGAATGAGAACGGTCCTCCTCTAATGGATGTACTGAGCCCTGCAAATAAAATTGTGTACAGGATGTGTTAAATACATATAATTTATATTAAATAAATTTTATGAAAGTTATTTTTAAATGAACTTGTATTTTTAAATATCAATCTGGATCTATGCATACATAAATATTGCATGTACATATACACATGTGATTATATAAAAATGTAAAACTCACATGTCCACTGGCAGCAGATTCATCCACAGAGTCATGTCGATCATGCACACGATTTGGACCAAGGCTAGGACTGATATGAGGTATGTCCACCTGTAACAATATATATACGTATATATCAACTTACATGAATATCTAGTTTAAAAAAATTAAAAATAATGAAAAAAGAATTGAAACATGCACATGCACACATACATGCACATCATCTGAAATTGAATGACCTAAGTCCTCTGCAAGGGTCGCCTCCACCATATCCACCACACGATCAAGTGACGAATCAACATCTGCATCCATCTGATTTATCCCATGTCGTGCCATAAATGATGAATGTAGAGGACTATGAAGGTGAGATGGCATCGGCGATGATGAACCAGAACCAATCAACATATCAATAAAATCAATAGTATGTGCAACTGTCGAATGATCTGTAGGTGGATCCTGATGTGCACTAGTGTTGGGCTGAGAGTGATGGGATCCTGGAATTGAACAACCTCTGCATCTCAAATGATCTCTAACATGCTCTATACCGATCCCATTATCTGATGCAATGTGGGCATATGCCTCCAACAGGTCCTCAGCTAAACAATGCAGAGTCATGTGTGCCATGTCTCCTGTAAGTGTATCAAGTTGTGTAGTAGGGATGACAACCACTGTAAAAGGATCCATGGTGGTCCACTGTGCTAAAAATGGTGTGAATCGAGGATGTCTGGACATCAAATACTGACCTACACAATCATTAGATATCCTAGTGGTGGCAGCCGCAATGTCACCTATAGTGTCAATTGCTTCCTTTTGGGAAGCAACGATAACCTCATCTGCTATGGGGGCTAGAGTTGGGGTGGTGGGCCTCACGACCAACCAATACCCTAAACACTGGGGGTGGTCTATCTGCTCGACGATAGGTGGGCCTATCAGCAATCCTACCATGCCCCTGACCAGCATATGGTGGAATGTCCAGGTAGTTCACTTTGAGGCACAAATGGACCTCAGCATACAACTATTAGACAAAATATAATAGAATCTGGTCATTGTTTACGGGTATAGACCATGTGTTTGCTAGAAATCATGGGTAGTGTTGAGAGGCCATGGCATGATCGACACATCTAGTGACCTGGTATCCCCTAACCTTACGTACATTTTGATAAAAAGGAAAACAAGTGTTTTTTATCATTTCTTTAGTCACACTATCTTGTATTTGTTTAAGGGAACATCACCGTATGCTTCTTTACCATGTGGAAAAGTAGCGCTACTCTATGCAGGGAATATGCACTAGTCCTCTCAAGTTCATCTTTTTTAGTTTTCCTGAATATCTGATATTAACATGCATGGTTCACTATATCCCGGGTTTTGCTTTTATTGTGCTAATGAATCTCTCAATTTTTAGTCTCGCGAGTGGTATTTGCAAACAAAGAGATCTAGCCTTGGTGGAACATGATCTACATTTTTCCATCTTATATATATATATATATATATATATATAGTACACCTAAAAGAGCAATGAGACTTTGGTAAATAATATATCTAGATAAAGGGAATACAAATCTAAAATAGAACTTGTAATAATTCATCTGCTCATCAATAATATTTTCATACCATTAACAATTTAAAAAGAATTGGAAGACAACTATAATCTATAACATAGCATCCTTAAATGGTTCAAATTTTAAATGAAACAATGAAAGAAAGAATAAGAATACAAAGATTAGTATAAAATTATTTGAAAATAATTGGGGATAAAAATATTTAATCTAATAGTTGTTAACATAAATGAACTTCAAAATAGGATTATGTAAGTGAAAAAAAAGTTATATTGCCTTCATTGAACCTAAATTTATCTAGTTAAGATATGTCTAAAATTAAGAATTCACACTAGAATATCAATATTCCATAAGAATCTCATAAAGAGGATGAATTTAATGGAAGATAATATAAAATCATCCATATGAGGATGAATTTTATCATTACATAATGAATGAATCATCTCAATTATATAGTCAAGAACATCAAAAAATTATAGATTGGAAGCAAAATAATCAGACATTTATCATATTTTTATGTATAAAGTTTAGATACCATCAAACTATTTAAACTTATAGATTGCATAAAGCTATAAATTGAATCGTTAAAACTAATTTATTAAGAATCAAATCTAATAAAGTTTGACTTCATATTGCATACTTGTTATAAATATCTCACTAATGCAACCATACATTTTATATATGTTAAAAAATATATAATTGTTATGCCCATAAATTTTCACTAGAAAAACCCAATAATTTTTTTTTTTGAATCCTTTAATTACGCTAATTAATGCTTTAAGTGTTTATGATGCAACAATAACCATCTCCAATAGAATTAACATCCTTTCTTTAATTAATTTGTTGGTTTAACTTGCTAATGTGATACTATTATTAATGAATCTCTCACTATTAACTATACTTTAAATATTAAATTTGCAAGTATCACAATTTAATGGTTACACTAATAATATTCTCATTATAATGGTTATGTCATCGTAACCCACAATGAGTTGTTCCTACTTCTATTTCTTGTTGACAGTAAGGTCAATATGGTATTATGATTATTAGGATAGTTCCTCATGACCCAATGATGACATTTAAAGTACTAAATATGTAGCTTTTGATGGTAATAACAACATGAATAATTATATGGTTTTCATTTATTTATTTATTTTCCTCTCATATTTCAACATCTATAAAAGGTTTTGCCAAAAATGCTATCCAATTATCGATGAGCATTAATAAGGTTAAGTATGCTAACATTAGTATTAAGGTAACTATTGATATGAATATATTGATAAGAGTATTAACAATACTCGATGATATTAAGGCTCCCTCTACAATTAATACAAACATTCTATCAATTTTATTACTCACAAATAATATTAAACTTTACTCATAATAGAAATTTCAATGTGATAGTGATATCATGTTTACATATACCCTCATTTATACTATTACAAATACCATCTATTAATACCCATATCAATACTATAATAAATTTTATTAATAATATTAATAATGTATATATATATATATATATATATATATATATATATTTACAATAGCGCATAAACACTATTATTTTTCAGCTTATTGTTGCTTGCAAAACTTTTATTACCATCTTAGCATCCCTAATAAGATTATCAATAAAATAATTTTCTTACTCGGGTGATTTTATTTGTGACTTATTTTAGTATGACGATCCCCCTTTATATTACCCTCAATAATAGTATCACTATTTTTTATTAATATATATTAATTTTAATTCTTTTATCTAACTCTTATATATTGTTATAGCATTTATTTAATTATTCATCTCTATTACAAAAATAATTATATAATTAAATATATTGCATACTTGTTATAAATATCTCACTAATCCAACCATACATTTTATATATGTTAAAAAATATATAATTTAACAATTTATACAACTTCTAATTATGATAAAGACAAGAATCTTAAACTATACCATTATTTTGAGTTTGGTTTAATAGAAATTGAAAAAAATTATAATCATAAAAAAAACAATGAATAAACTAAGGATCATTTTAACAATGGTGAATTAGTGCCTAAAGATTGGCCTAAAAAATTACAATATTCAACATTCTCATCACAAATTATATATGAAAACTAAGGATCATTTTGTTATATATATTTTCATAGATTTAAAATTTGAATATTTATTACTATAACATGTTCATTACAATTAGATTTTTAAATAATATTGTAATAATTTATCATGTCTTTGAAATTTGTTTTGTGGATTTTAATGTTGTTTTTTAAATTTAAGTTAGAGTAAGTAGAATCTAATGAGATAACTTAAAAAGATTCAAGTTTTATAATTTAAATCTCCCTCTTATATAAATATAGTTTTTTCTAGTCTTACAATTTCTTGTGTCATCTGTTCAATTATTTTAGTTATGGATTTAGCCGCAATCTTGTAGGAGGTATTAAGAAGAGTAATTAGTATCCACTCTCAGATAAAAAAAATTATTTTTCCTTTAGGAATTAATTTATCAACCCTTGATTAATAGAATTTAAATGATGGATCCCTTTGATAAAGCTACTTTTTATACCTCATAGAGTCCTCCTTGATGAATGGACATATTGTTTTAAGGAATTGTGTAGCTAAACCATATATTCCAAGAATTTTTGAGTATTCAAATCCTTCAAGGAAATATCAACCTCCTCAAGGGTGAATAAATTATCTAAATGTGCCTATTTTTTTAGACCAATTATTTTGGGTATGCAAGTTCCAATCAATTCCTCAACTATATCTTGAAGTGGATCTCCTTCAACTAGATCAATTAAAAATTATTTGTAATGTTGGAGGAAAATGGATTTAATATCATTAGAGTTGTCATGGAACTACCTCTCTTGATCAACGATAGATATTATCCACTCTTGAGAATGTAAATATGTTCGAGATAACTAAACAATAATTTGTATGGACTTTATATCCTTTCATCCAATGTAGCCTATCTCTTAATTGAGATCCTCTAGTACCACAATTAAGTTCAAATCTTCTATGTTTTATTTCAATGGAAGCAACCACTCATTGTAGAAAAGTTATTAGTAAGTGCTAAAGCCAAAACAAGTTTATTTTTTTCTATTTGGATCCATTTTTTTTTTTCCATTCTAGATCTCTTTCTAGCCATATATTATTATTGTAAGATCATAGTAAGGTAGTGTGCAATAGATTTAATCGCATCATTCCACAATTGTATCCACTTACCATTTTGTTGAGGTCTAGGAATATCAACCAAAGGGATATTAGGGAAGCAAGGTGATCAATTTGATTGAGGTGGGAAGTGTTGAGCTTGAAGGATAGATTATTAGGTATGAGGAATAAGAAGTTTGAAAAGTTTAAAGAATTCGGAGGTGATATGTGAGATAGGTTTAATAGAATCTACTTAAATAAGGGTGTTTTGTGGAGAGGGGACAATGGAAAGAGAAATAACTAAGTAAAATCTATCAATACAACTAAGTTTCCCTTAGTTCACCATCTCTTTAGTTGGTCCAAGTGAACTAGTGATGAGTATAAGAATATTTTTTGTCTAAAATGGGATCTAAACCTCTCATGGTATTTCTAGTTAGGATGTAGGAATTCAATTATTTTTTAGAGAGTTTATGAGAACTAAACCAACTTGTATCTTGGTTTTTTCCACCATATCATATTCACCTCCTTATAGCCATTTAGTCATAGGGAGGGCATAAAAATACATTCCCACAATTTAACTTGAGATGAGGAATCATTAGGCATACAATAAAGAAAAAATGAATAGGTATTCCTTGGATTAGTAGTAAGCACTAAGCACAATTGTTTTTGGGATCCACTCCTCAATAGATGATAAACTTAGCCAAGTATTGGGAAAGGTGGGTCAACCTTGCATCCTAATATTTTGGTTTATTATTTTGTCCTCATATTAGGAAATGAGGCATCTCACTTTGTGTTGGTAGTTATTTGTCATTTGTTGAATGCTTTGGGAGGTGTCTAAGATGTTCTAAGAGCATATAATATCATTATAGATTTATAAGATGAAACCATCTTATGACATATATTCTTATGACATTTAAGAGCATGACTATAGAATATTTACAGTAAAGTATTGACCAACATTATGAAAAATCATAAGAAATATTTTAATGGGTTTGAATACATCAACTTGGAATACAAAAATTGTGGTTGAATTATTTTCACTCATGGTTTCAATAAACCACTTTTAATGTATAGTTTCAAAACATCCCATTTATTAGTGCTTGAGTATATAATATCACATGATTCATATGATTGGCTTGTAAGTATTGTTAGTGCTTGAGTATATAATATCCCATTTATTAGTGTAGGAATATTTTTACACCACTACTTTCTTTCATTTGGTATTAAGCCTTGGTCATCTTACATTCTAGGTGTTACGGGTATAGTTTTTTTGTACTAATCTTGGAGTGAGTGGGACCTTGCATAAAAGAAAATCTTGTTGTAGGAAAAATAGCAACTGTGTCAAGCAAAAAGATGTGGAAATTTACAAGAACTTTTTTTTTAAGCAAAAGTGGGAGACCACTTATAATTTTATTTATATATAATATTTTATATATAGCTAGTTCAGGCGAACATACTGGTGGGAAAGAACCAGCAAGAAAACACCCAGTTGTAGTCCGAGTAACAAATTTTACAAAATATCAAAAAGACCAGTGAGGTCCCAGTACAAATGACCAATTGTCTGATTACAACGTTACATAAGCATATTGTTTGAATACATCAGTACATATGCACATTCTCTTATGCACCCAAAATACCCAAAAGAAGACATCATACTAGATATACCCGTGACCCGAATACATAACACTGGAGATTACAAAACCTTACTAAACATAAGACTGATAAGCTGGGAAGCCACTTTCAAAAAGATGTAGATTTTCCACCAACATGTTGAAAGCCATTAATCGAGCTTTCTTCTATTTCCACTCATTTACCTTTGTGTTGGCACGATCATGCTCAAAATAAGGTTTTGATTTGTTAATATCAGGCACATAACGATAACAAAATTTCTTTTTGGATGAAGATGGAAGTTGCAAATCATGAATGCAAACATGACTTCTCAAGAAAGAAATGGCATGATATTTTCTTTTTAAATCATCAATATCCTCCATGGAAATGGTAGATCTGTATCTGTTTAGAACTTGGTACAAATGTGAAGAAGTTTCATGCATTGTGGATAATAACATGCCTTGGAATATGTCATCATACCTCTTCTTATGAAACAAAACCTTCTTTCAATAATTAACATTATAAATTAATACTTGGCTCACATTGTATAATCACACTAGAAACCAACAATGGAAGATTGAGAGTCTCAACTAAGAATTCCACCTTATAGATAACATCCATACTAGAGGCCAACAACTAAAGACCAAATTTCATAAATAAAGAACTTTCATGTGTTCTATATCATGCCTTTGAGGGGTCCACAAGTACCATGAGCCTTTGAAATCCTTCTCCATCTAAATGCATTCATTCCAAGATCATTGGGAGGTGGGTATATACAATATGAGATAGGTATTAATTTCTAATGTTAATTATTGAAAGAAGGTATATAAATTATTCGAGCATCTTAATTCTCATACAGAGTTACATCTTAGTCAATTTCTCAATGTATGAATTCCATATATTTGTAAATTTTTCTTAATATAAAAACATATTTTATTTCATTAATTAAACTATCTATTCCATGTTACAAAGGATGCTCTTATTTTAAATTACAAGTATATAATTCAAAATTAATTAGTAATTTTCAAGATAGAGTACACACAATTTCTTTAGTTAAAATAAAATAATATTCTTATTTCCATGTGAGAGTTATGTAGAATGGTAGCTTGATGTCTCAAAAATATTTCTTTCATGTACATACTAAATTTTTATCATTACATTAAATGAGTGAATCATCTCAATTATATAGCCAAGCACATCAAAAATTTATAGATTGGAAAGAAAAATAATCACACATTTATCATATTTTTATATGTATAAAGTTTCTACTATCAAACTATTTATATTTATAGATTAAATTATTTTTTAATTTGGTTATTTGGGTTCAACATGTCATGCTATAGGATTTTCTTGTGTTTTCACCATGTTTTCATGTGTAGATAGCTATGTATTTTATAGGTTTATGAATTTTAGAGGAAGGCAAGGTTGAACAAAATGCATAAGGATGAGATGGAGCCTTGTTTACCTTACGATTTCGTTGAGGCTCCCTTTGAGCATAATCGAGGGGTGGTTGGTCCTCTTGTAGACATGACTAATTTAGAAGGTCTTGTCAAGAGAAATTTAGAGTAGAATTGGTAGAGACAAGAATCATGTTACAGATGTATTAGTTGGAGTTCATTGCCTCTACCATTCTCTTGAATTGCAACATTCACCTCTTGGTATTTCTTCTAATAATTTAAAAATATGAAGAAGGTTCAAGTTTAGAAGATTATAGGAACCCTTTATTCCATTTGGTCTCAAGTTTGGAAACTAAAGATGGAAACTCCATTACAAACCTCAACTAGGTTCATTCATGGAAAAGGATAAGGTTGACAATAAGATATAGTTCCTTGAAGAATTTTGGATTCAAGTTTTGAAATGATAGATCTACTAATGTTTTTGGGAAAATGACCCTCTTTATTAGATACATTGCACATTGCCACTATTCGTGGTGTATTTATAATTGGATGTTATTTTTCTAACTTACAACTATATTTTTCTTGTTGTTGTTCCATGCCAATATGATTGATCATTTTTTGTTTCTTTATTGGTCTTTGTAAAAGGGTGGGGCCCTTTCAAAATTTCTAATTCTAATTCATAAGTTCAACCAAAAGTATTTACCCTAAAATTAAAATATAAATTTAAAATTTAAAATAGCATTTACTCCAATTAATGGTATTGTCATTTGTTCCAAAATTGACAATTTTTAATGTTTAACAACATTACTATTTGGTTCTCCAAGGTCATGCCCTAAAACCAACAATAAAAGAAATATTTATTAGCGCTTTCTCTTAATGCGAATGGTTTTGTTTGTTATACATTGGGCACTGTATATTGGATAATAACACTTGCAACGCTTATATTACTAATATATAACAACATTATTATCATTTCATAACATTAATGGTAAATACGATTATTGCAATATTAAAATTTACTCTAAATAATAATATTACTATTTATAATACATACTAACATTTCCCTTGCATGTTCATATGAAATAAGTTTCAATTTATTATGTTTTATTATAATTATTATCCATAATATAATATTTTCATCAATGTTAATATTTGTATTTATGATACATAATGTGATTATAACCCAATTATTAGTGCTAAGTATGTTATTGGAGATGACATTCCTTAATATAAATATTACCTATTAGTATTATTTTCTTTTATCTTGTAACCACAATAATTTTTCATTTACAACCTTACTATTAAATATTAATAGAGTTTATTCATCTACTCAAAGGAATAAGTTTTGCCTGATTTATATTAAAAGAAAAAATCCTAATATGTAGTTCATCCTCTAATATTCAATGCTGATTTGAAAGAGTGTGTATATATATATCCTATTATTCTTTATGTTTAATTTCAAAATTTTAATGCTCTCAAGTATAGGTTACAAGTGCATTCTTTACATTTTTTCTCTTTCTTTTGTACTATTTTGTATGGGTGTCTTATATGCATTGCCTCAAACATATAATTTTAATTTCAATTTAGCTTTCAAATGCAAGATTTAAACTTAAGCTTGTACTTAAATAATATCATGTTATCCTTGCAAATGGGTTTGTTGAAAAGACTTTAGAAACTTTCAAGCAAATGCAATTGACAGTTGTAAAGCCAAATTCCACAACCTTCACTCTGCTTGTGCCAAAAAGGGAGCTTTGGACAGGGTATGGACATCAATCAAATCATCAAGGGGGAATTTTACCAAATGTTGTAGTTGCAATTGCAAGTGCCTTGGTAGACATGTATGCAAAATGGGGAAGGCACATGAACTGTTTGATATAATGCCTCAAAAAAATCTGTTAACAAAGTAAGGCTTTAGAAACATTCAAGCAAATGCAATTGGCAGTGCCTTGGTAGAAATGTATGCAAAATGTGGAAGCATAGACAAGACACGTTAATTGTTTGAATTTTTTTTTAAATGGGTATGCAAAATATTTCAAAAAAATGGACTGCAAAGTCAAATTCGACACTCCCTACTCGTGCCAAAATTGGAGCTTTAAAACATGGTATGAACATTCATCAAAGCATAATAGAAATTAAGTTTGTTGTTCTTGAAAGGCTTTAGAAACTTTCAAGAAAATAAAATTTCAATTTCAACAAACATAATTTCAAATCGACTGTAAATTTTAACCATTTCATTCCATTTAGGGTTTAAAATTTTTTCAAAATAAATTCAATTTGAAATGCAATTTCAATCACCAACTTGCTGCTCACTATGGCTCAGTCAAGAGGTTGGTGAACTTAGAAATGTGGTGCATGTTTTTCCCCTGGGTTCACCGCCTTCGATGTTCACGTTCGTCATCCTCCTCTATTCACATTCGCCGATTTACAAACAGTCATGTGACAGTGACTTCTTTTTCTTTTTCTTCCCTAATTCAAGGGGTTCGGTCAAACCCAGGTTCGACCGAACCCTATAAAATATGTTTATGTTTATTTTATTAGGTTGTTGAGTGGTTTGGTCAAACATATAAAAGTGTTCAATCGAACCTATAAGTTCGGTCGAACCCCTTGATATGGTGAAAACAAAAATAAATGAGAATTTCTTCCTCAAAATAATTGTAAACCACTATTATGCTTTAACCCATAGAAGGAAAAAATTGGCTAACTTAGTAAGTATAAATCAAATGATT
>VDFB02344349.1:0-12438 GCA_007258455.2 Sequoia sempervirens
GATTCTAGGGTATTTGTCATCTCTTCATCCTAGCCACACATTCGAAATTGCAGTTTCTATAAAATGGCAATTTTGTTCTTATTTCAAGGCTCATGCTCATTTTGTCAACTTAGGCTACTATTATAGTTACTAATAGTCATTGTCATTTTTAGTTGATTGAGAAGTCATTTTGAAAGTAAATCCTTCAACATTTGCATAGGACTTGTCATTATCTTAAGTTTCTCATCCAAAATCTGAGGGCTTCTACATCTACATCAAATTAGAAGGTGCTATTAAGGTGAACCAAGGAAGAAGCAACAGGTATAATCTTTCTTGTTTGTTTTAATGTTCCTTTGTTCTTGATAGTTTCTTTGGGATTTTGATATAAATCTAATAAGCTAACCCTTGAGAATTTCCCATTGAATACACAATATAGATTCAAAAACCTATGTACATAAAAACCCCTATGTTAGGTTGAGAGGTGTTATACAATTGTATATAGATTCAAAAACCAGTGTACATAGAAACCCCTATGTTTTAAAAATGATGTCTTAATTAAAGTACAAACTTGTAGAAGTTACAATTGAGGCAGCACGGCTAGTAGGCATTGACTGGCATTACATAATCGAAGAGAGTGGAAGAGTCACCATAAACTCACCACTCCTAGTTTCTTTATAAGAAATAATAAATTGTCTAAAAGGTTGTATCATGCAATGTTCTTTTTTGGTGCGACTTGGATAGTATTTCTTCCTTGGTGAGTAACAACCCTTGTATTTTCATGGGTTTGTATGCCTTGTCTATGCTTCTATATTTTCCATGCATGTCTACTAGTACCTTTTCTTTACCATTGCTTATTGTTTCAAGTAGGTATTTTATTCCCATGTCTTTGCTTTCAAATTTTACATGCAGATATACCATTAAAAAATTCCTACATTTGGCTAGAGTGAATTACCCTATCAATTGAAATTCATCGAGTTTTGAGGAATTATTTACAAAAAATATATATATATATTATTTATTTGGTGACTCTACAAGGCTTTGACATTTCCAATGATGAAAAATATGGATGCCATAAGCTTCTCAAATAAAATAATTCAAGTAATAGATGGAAGAATACTTGAGAGTGAAGCAGTGAACATAATGGAAAGATTCATTTTAGTGAGCATCATGTGTGCGCACGTTTTAGTAGCATTTAGACCAAGTATGGTGAAAGCATTGAAGATGTTGAAGGGAAATTCTACCATTTCCATAATTCCAAATTGGTTGTTGCCCCTCACAAATCATAGGGCATTGGCCGATGGAATGGTTTTTCTCGACGTTTTACATACTTATCCTTTAACTCATCCATCAAGGAAAGATGACAAAAGATGACAGTTGTGCATGAATTGGAGAGACACTCATGTGAGGAATTATAGTGCAGGCTAACTAATGAAGACACATTCACACCAAATTTAAATGGGCTTTTCTTTATTGAAACTCTTGTAATTGATCACAGATAGGGTTTCTAGGGTTTCAATGGGATCTTATTTTGTTTTTCTTTTCATGGGGACTATTGTTATGAGGTTTGGATTAGGTTTTAGCAAGCTTTTTTTGTTAAGAAAGTGAAGACTAAATTTCTATCTCCAAATTGATATTTGTGGGAGTAATATTGTTAAAAATCTTAATTCTTTGCTCCATCTTTTTTTAAATAAAAGTAGATGAAGGGTTTGTATTCGAGGTTCAATATTTTGAGTATGTATTTGTATTACTAGAGAGGTTGGAAAAGGTATTGGTGATATTTGTATTGTAATCTTGAAGATTTATGAGAAATTTTTGTATTATGTTATGAGATATTTATGTGTTTGGGTGTTAGTTTAATGTATGCTTCTATTATGTTTGAGTTAGATCTCCATTAATTAATGTATTATTCTATTTTTTGTGTTTTTTAAAATTGATCTTTATTAATATAGTTATATATGCATCGAGTAGTCTAAAATTGGATACCTATATCTAGTTGTACAAGAAGGAAATATCCAAGGACCATGCCAATATTTTAACTAAATTTTTGTTATGTCTTACATTCCTTGTCATGTGATACCCTTGTTGATTACCTTGAATAAAAATGGGCATATTCTTTCAAAAATTCCTAATGTGCAATTCCCCACTGCAAACCCAACACCTTCAAAAATTCAATCATATTTTATGGCCATGCCCAAATTGACAATGATAATACCCTAATCCTAATTCTCTCTAATTCTAAACATAACCTTAATTCTATCTCTAATTCTAACCCTAACCTTAATTCTATCTCTAACTATAACCCAAACCTTGATCCTAACCCTAACCCTAATTCAATCCCTAATCATAAGCCTTACCCTAACCCTAATCTTAACCATAACCTTAACCTTAACTCTAACTCTAATTCTTACCCTTACCATTACCCTAACTCTAACCCTATCCCCAACCCTGACTAATTTTAACCTAACCCTAATATTATCTCTAAATGTAATCATAACCCTAAACCTAATATTATATCTAACCCAAACCTTAACCATAATCTTAACCATAATACTAACATTAACTCTAACCTAAACCCCAACCCTAACCTTAATTCTTACCCTTACCCTACCCTCAACCCTAATCTTATCCTTGATTGTAACACTTACCATAATCCTAACCATAACCCTAATTGTAATCTTGACACTACCCCTAATGCTAATTCTCTCTAATTCTAACCCTAACCCTAATTCTATCTCTAACTGCAACCCTGACCCTAACCATAATTCTATCTCTAACTACAACCCTGACTCCAACCCTAACTATATCTCTAACCCTAACCTAACCCTAACCATAATCTTAACACTTACCATAATATTAACCCTAATCTTAACCCTAACCCTATCCCAAAGCCTAACTCTAATTCTAACCCTAATTCTATCTCTAACCCTAATCCTTATCCTAACACAAACCCTAACTCTAAACCTTAATCTAACCCTAATTATATATCTAACCCTAACCCTAATCCTAATCCCAATCCTAACTCTAACCTTAACCCTAACCCTATCCCCAATTCCAACTCAAATATTAACCCTAACCCTAATTCTATCTCTAATTGTAACCTTGACCCTAACCCAAATTCTATCTCTAACACTAAGGTCATTACCCTAATCTTAACCCTAAACCTAGGCATAACACTTACCATAATCCTAACTCTAATTTTAACCCTAACCCTGGCCTCTAACTTCTTAACTCAATTTCTGAGGAATTTTAACCTGTGCAAGAGTACCCTGCTTGATTTCTGCCTCCACGAGGCCATTTGTAAATAGTTTCTTTATTTTTTGTATTGGGTCTTATAATAAGGTTTATAAAACAATTTTAGAGGTTTTTAAGTCTTAGGAAGTCATATTTTAATTCATTTGTCAAATCATGTTTAAAGTTGTTCCATATTGTAAAAATTGTACAAAAGTCGCTCAAGAAAGTTGTCAAGCAACTTGTCAAAAAATGTCATTAAGGTGTTTAGTCAACAAACTAATCAAAATGTGGTTGAAAATAGTTGGGTTTGGTTGGAAATGTATAAATACACCTCCAAAACTCGAATTGAGGGTTCGAGACATTATTTTTGAAGTTTGATGAATGGGAAACCCCAAATGTGTGCATTTTCTAATTTTTAAGACATTGTTTCCGGTGGATGAAGTTGTCCATTGTATGGCCTAGTATGGACTCAAATAATGGAGTATCATATATGGATGGAAAGATCTCTATTTTTAGTTTCCAATTTTTTTTGTCTCATTGAATTTTATAGTTGTCAAGTGAAGCAAGTGTGTTGCATTTTTGTCTTTGTTGATTATTTCCCAGTTGTGTTATTGCAAAGTAAGCCAAGAATTCCTAAGAGCAAGAGTTTTGTATCATTGCTTTGAATGATTGTTTGAGTTGAATTTTGATCCTCCTAGCTCTGTATCAAATTGGTTCAAAGCCCAGTAAGGTCTGGGTAGAGGAAGATTTTGTGTTTGTGGTTGTGGTTGTGTGTTGTGTTGTGCAAGTTGAGGAAAGAACCTGATTGCCTAGGTGAGGCAAAGTGAAGAGGAAGCAAGGAGAGACTTGCTTGGGATGGATTTGAGAAGATGCTTCTTGCAGTGTGAGGAAGAAAGGAAGAGCCAAGAGATGATTGACAAAGAGATAGTTGAGTTGAAGCAAGAGATGAGGAGAAGAGAAGCAGAGTTCAATGATTTTTATGTAGAGTCCATGATGAGGATGGAATAGTGGATCAAAGAAGTAACAAGTTGGCACTTGAAGATCAAGAAAATATTTACATGGCCCATTCAAGAGATATCAAAAGGAAGAAAAAGACAAGAAAGGACAACAACAAATGAGGTAGAGGTAAAGTTTGTTGAGCAAGTTGATGAACAAAATTATTTGTTGGTTGATGAAAATTTTGATGAGATAGTTGTTGTTGGTACTCAAGTAGTTGATGGAATTGTTGTTGATGAACAAGTTGAGGAGGTTTTTGATGTTACTGGTAACCTTGGTATTGATACTAAAGTTGTTGATGTTAAAGTTGTTGATAACATTGATGTTGATATTCATGGTCAAGTTGGTGTTGATAATGAAATTTCTAATAAGGATATTGCTGATTTGTTTGTTAATGAGGCATATGAATGTTATATTAATGATGAATATGATATCAGATGGTGTTTCAATGATGAGGATAAAGACAAAGATGTAGCTACTAAGGCATATACACAAGAAATGGAGTTTTGGAGCCTAGAAGTTGAGAAGATGATGGATAAGAGATGGTATAAGAAGAAAGGAAGAAAGGAACAAAGAAGGTTGAAAAGACAAAGGAACGAAGATCAAGAAGAAGACAACAAAGGCTTGAATTATTTTCCCGTGAGTTTGCGCAGATACCTATTTGATTTCTTGCCTCCATGAGGCCATTTGTAAATAGTTTCTCTATTTTGTGTATTGATTCTTATAATAAGGTTTATAAAACCATTTTAGAGGTGTTTGAGTCTTAGGAAGTCATATTTTAAGTCATTTTTCAAATAATGTTTAAAGTTGTTTCATATTGTAAAAATTGTAAAAGTTACTCAAGAAAGTTGTCAAGCAACTTGTCAAAAAGTGTCATTAAGGTTTTTTGTCAATAAACTAATCAAAAGGTGATTGAAAAATAGTCATTTTTGGTTGGAAATGTATAAATACACCCCTCCAAAACTCAAATTTTGGGTTGAGAGACATTTTGAAGTTTGATGAATGGAAACCTCAAATTTTGTGTGCATTTTCTGATTTTTACATTGTTTCCAAGCTAAAGTTGTGCATTGTACGGCTTGGTATGGACTCAAATAATGGAGTATCATATATGTATGGAAATATCTCTATTTATAGTTTCCAATTTTTTTTGTATCATTGAATTTTATTGAGTTTTGTGGGGGATATGACTATTTTGGTGAGACTGCCCCATTCTAACAATATTGTGCAGAATTTGCAGTCTGAAAAATGTGATGGTATGGATTGTAAAATCTATATCTTGGATCTGAAACAATTGGATTTTGTTTCCATGTGAATCTAATTTCATTTTCTTCAAGTCTCATCAAATTTCATTAATATTTGAATAAGTTATGACCATTTTGTGAGGGCAGGTCTAAACCCTACCTAGGGTTTGCAGTTTTGGGAAAAATACAATAACTTTCTTTTCCACTGTTGGATCTTCATAAAAATTGGAGGAAAGGTCTATAAGTATGTTTTATTAAATCTCACTAGAGATATTGGAACCATTTTTTTTTGTGAAAGTTATTAATGACTATTTGTTGCATTAAATTATGGGTTCCCATGATAATGTTTCCAATATGATCTAGAATGCACTTAATCATTGTTTAAGATGAATCAATTTATGGAAGTTTTAAAGTGAAGCAAGTGTGTTGCATTTTTGTCTTTGTTGATTATTTCCCAGTTGTGTTATTGCAAAGTAAGCCAAGAATTCCTAAGAGCAATATTTTTGTATCATTTCTTTAAATGATTGGTTGAGTTGAATTGTGATCCTCCTAGCTCTGCATCATTAACCCTAATCTTTTCTCTAACCATATTCATATCCTAAATCCAAAACTCTAATTCTAACCCTAATACTAACCATAACCTTAATTCTATCTCTAACCATAACACTAAAACTAAACCTAACTCTAATCTTAATTCTATCTCTAACCCTAACCCTATCCCTAGTCCTAACCCTAACCCTAACCTTAACCCTAACCATATCCACAACCCTAACTCTAATATTAACCCTAACCCTATTTCTATCTCTAATTATAACCCTGAACCCAACCCAAATAATTTAACCTTAACCTTAACTATACACTTACCATAATCCTAGCCCTAACCCTTTCCCAAAGCCTAACTCTAATTCTAAACCTAACCCTAACCCTAATTCTATCTCTAACCATAACCCTATCCCAAATCCTAACTCTAATTATAACCCTAACCCTAATTCCATCTTTAACCATAACCTTGACTCTAATCATAACACAAACCTACCCTAAACCTAACTATAACCCTAATTTTGTCTCTAACCCTAACCCTAATCCTAACCCTAACCCTAACCTCAACCATAACCCTATCCCCAAGCCTAACTATAATTTTAAACCTAACCCTAACCCTAATTCTATCTCTAATCATAACCTTGACCCTAACACTAATTATATCCCTAACCCTAACCCTAACCCTAGCACTAACTTTAATCTTAACCCTAACCATAACCCTAAGCCCAACCCTAACTCTAAATATTACCCTAACCCTAACCCTAATTCTAACCCTAACCTTAACCCTAACCCTGATCTTAATCCTAACCCTAACCCTAATTCATTTAATATTTACATGTTATGTTGTGAATGCTACTAGCATAAATATCTTTAATAATATATATGAAATATTCCAAGAGATATCCTTCTCAAGGCTCCTATTTTTTTAATCAATTTCTCACATAAAAGAATAATAGGCACCTTGAGAAGGATATCTCTCGATGTATTACATATACATACATAGATATAAGCTAGTGTTTTAGACTATCAGAGTGGTACATATGTTATTTGTATTATGTTGAACACTCAGAATACTGAGAGGTGGGGTGAATCAATATTCTATTAAACCATCCAATTATTAACCATCCAAATTCCAAAGCATACTTAACAGTTATAAGGAATGAAAGAATGGACAACCCATAACACACACAACACATGAACACCAAATTTTTTACTTGGAAAACGCAAGAAGGGAAAAACCATGATGAGGATTAACTCACAATATGTTATAACTGATTATAATATATTACAAAAAGGCTCACTGCCAGGTGGACTCACTATCCAAGTGAACGCACTGTTCATAGAGAAAAGAAAGAAAGAGGTGGCTTCACAACCAAAATTAGAACTAAAAGAAGTGCATCTCACATATGCTAGATTCAGTTCCTTTGAAGCTCATAACACATAATTTAATACATTCTACTCATCTCAGATCACAAGTCTCTGCTTTGCATTGTATTCACACACCTTTTCTCAACACTCACAACTTGTTCACACAATTCTGCAAAATTTTGCATCATAGCTTGCATTCAAATCATGTATGCATCAGATGCTTTTTTTATAAACTCAAATCAACCTTGTATATATACCAAACTCCATCACACACATCAATTAGGTCAGCCTAATTAGATGTAGCCTCAAATCATACAAAATGTGCCTAGTCGGCACCCAATTCAAATCAAAATTTCTTCACACCCAAACACATGCAATATAGGTCAGTATGGACCTATAATAACTCCATGTTCCATTCGCATCACACATTTAATCTCCACAACTCTTTGCATATCTTAAGTCAACCAGGCATAGGACTTAAAAGCAAAATACTCCAACTGATCATCACCATAGAATACATGGACCACAAAATGTCACGCCAACTAGAATATATAATGCACTAAAACCTGTAAACATTCTCCTAAAACCACAAAGACTAACTCAAATCTACAGAGGAGTGCAAACCAGTTAGGTTGTAGCTAGTACACAAAAAACTATGTAAACCACACCTATCAATCTTTTGTTACTTGTAAATTTTGAACCACTTCTCCAAATCCATTGAAATTCTGAATTAAGATGCTATTGATGTCTATGAACAACATATTAGAATCATAAGTAAATTTGTATGGGCGAACAAATGAAAACCAAATTATCAGAGGGTATTGTGAGTTGAAACTATTGGTGTGGACACTTAGCAAAAATCATTTTGTAAATTAACTCTTCTATAAACATCCTTCATACTATTTTTACATCCATCATGTAGTACTGACATCAATGACAATTCATTAATGACAACCTTCTTCATTCTTTCAATATATTGTTTATGTTATTATAAAATAATAGTGCTTACATAGGTTGTTTATCTACAAGCTTAACTTGATTAATTGAAGGTTAAAATTAGTTGAGTTCTCATCAAAACCTTAAAATACCTCAAAATAAGTTGATTGGTAATTTTAGATTTAAGTTGTCCTAGTATTCAAACACCAAACATGTTAGTGTATTTAATTACTCAAACACTATTATATGGTCTTAAGATGGACTTATCTATTCATTGTAATACAATCCATGAATAATCTTTGTAATAATTTAAAAATATTAATTGCACTAGTTCATGAATAATGTATTTTCATTCTATTTGTAGAGAAGAGTATTAATCAAGTTATTGACTTGATTAACTTCTCCAAATAATAGTAAACTTATATATTATGTAGATTTGTTTTATTAGCTAAATTCTCTTAAGGAGTTGTGTTCTATTAGTTAATTATCTCTTAAGTAGACTCATTATTTGTGATAACTACTCTCAATATCTTATTTGTATCCTCTCTTATCTATATAAGAGCATAAAGAGCTAATGATTGAGGTGTCGCTATGGAAGAGAGTTATTGTAACTCTAGCAAATTTAAATCTAAAAAATTTAATAAGTGATAGTATTTTTTAATCCATGTTTTAAATTAATGTTATGTTATTAATTTAGATTTTATTGATTTATTGTATGCATTTATGTATGTGGATGAATATCTTATGGTAGCTATAATAGTTCTAAGAAAAACTTTGTTATGGTATCACAACTTTAGAAGTTTCACTACATGCAATATACAGGTATAAAGATTGAAATTCTATAGTTTATTTGTTTTCCCTACATATTCAAATCTCAATTTCAATTTTGTTGTTTTTACAAGTGGCTTATTTCCAATAACCAATCTTATGCCCTCACCTTTCCATTCATGGGATCTTAGTTGATAAGAAACTAGTGAGCATGGTAGGGCACTAAGAGTTGAAGTTTATTTTTCTAAAAATCCCTTAGGTTAGAATTTCATTTTAATAGTTGCTAAATGTGTATTTTAGCTTCCATGTACCTTAATCAATAGGAAGTACCTAAGATTTTTTTTCCAGCAAGAACTATTTTGATCATTTGATGTTATAGTGCACCAATAAATTAGCCCTAGAAAGTTACTCTCGACATATCTCAAATATAAGATATTGTAGTTACAAAACTATGGAATCCTTCATACTTAGTACCCTAATAATTTTAACTATGTTCATTATTTATGATATGAATAAGTACATCAAAGAGTTTCCAGATCTAGTAGCTCTCAACACAAATATGGTTACTTTTGGAAGATATCTATTCTAGATCAATTGCATGCATGCTTGGGGTTCCATTTTTAAAAATTATAAAGATATTAGTTTCAAAAAAATTAGAGGATATAGAGGGTTATTAGAATAAATAAGAAAATTATTTTTTTTGGTCTATGCAAAATCTTACAACCACAAATATACTCATAATTTTAAAAAATAAGAATATATGCTTATTGGGCAATATCATTGTTATTATTTTCTCATCAAAGCAATCATTTTGCATGTATTTCTATTTTAAAAATATATATATAATAAAAAAAATTACTATTTTTAGATTTCCAAAAAAAATCAAAAAATGATTACATGATAGTTAATTTCTCATCGAGGAGATCATTTTCCTATGTATTTCAAAAAAAAAATCCACAAATTTTTGACATTTTTTGCTACACAATGGATGAAAAAAGTATACTTCTCACAAGTTCAAACTACTTTAGTTGGAAAGGGTATATAAGTGATGCACTAATAAGGAAAGTTCTAAATCATGTAGCAACAGGTGAAGAAATTTCTCCTACTAATATTTGGAAATAAATCAAATAAAAAAATCCTAGTGAACAAGCTAGATGACTCATAGATCAATTAGTTTTCTCTAAATTGAAGTTTCACTTTTAGGAAAAAATGTTACCTACGGAAGTTTGGACAAACTTGAGGATTGAATTCAAAAGCATAGTAAAATGAGAATATTTCAGTTGGAAAATGAGTTTAGTGACTGAGCACTTCATCACTCAAGTCAAACGCTCAAGACTTCTCATGGAAATTGGTGAAAAAATATGATAAAAATTTCATTGAGTATTTTGAAAAAAAGTAGGTTTTCATTACTCAATATTTATTTCAAATCACTACACACAGCAAGATTCTTTCAACACTATATATGTGGCACCAACTTTCGATGTTTTGTGAACAACTTAAGTGAAAATAAGAAAATAATTTTTAAATTGGTAAAATTTGATCTAGAGGAACACAACAATGGGTAGTAATAGTTAACGATTCTAATGTGACATCACAATATTATTCTAGAAAAGGTGAGGACCATACCAAATAAATATAAATCAAAGCCTAAGCATAAAAGTAATATATCAACTTTGTAAGACTCTTCCCCTTGTCAAAACAAAGGAACATGGAAAACAAGTGCAAAAGCTAACAAATAGATATATTTGGTGTAAGGAACTAAACCATCAAGAAACTAAATATTTCAATAAGAGGGAATAATTGGAATAAAATTAAATAAATAAAAACTTCCCTCCTCTACGATAGGATCAAATCTTTCTACTACAATAGTCAATTCACTTGTATTTGAATGAATTGTGGATTTAGGAACCTCTCACCACATGGCTCATGATGTCTTGTAATTTCACAATCTTGACCAAATCCTCATAACTATATTTTTTGGGAAAACTCTAGTCTTCTCATTATTGATGGTGAAGGGTGTGATGAGATGGAGAATGACATATTTAATAAAGTTCTCCACATTCCATACTTTTTGCAAACCTCCTATCCATTTATAAAATCACACAATCAAGTGAAGATAAAACTATTAACTTTATGCCTACAAATATTGTTATCAAAATTATCAAATACCAATTAACTATTTTATCCATTGGCAAGGTTGATCACCAAGCAAGGTTGTACAAGTTTGAAAACTTTATGTTAAGTCAACCTTCACATGTCATGATTTCACATGCAAATAATGAGCATAACATGAAAACTTGATATGATCATTTTTTATCATCTCAACTATCACTCACTACAAGACATTAGTAAGCATAACATGATCATTAGTTTGTCAAAAATTTATTTCACAAATGGTTTTTATTTAGGTTGTGTTATTTCCAAACAACATAGAGATCCATTTCCCAATGGAAAATATTGAATGGAAAGTGACAAATTACAACTGGTTCATAGTGATCATATTTCCTTGCCAAATAATTTTTTTAGAAACATAAATATGTCCTTACATTAATTGATAATTTAACTCATAAAACTTGGTGATAGCTTTTGAAATACAAAATTAAATTTTTTAAGCACTCAAAATTTTCAAATCCCCTATTGAAAACCTATAAAAGAAAAATATATGGTGAATAGAGATAGATAATGAGAAGAGGTTGTCAATAATCAAATGATTACCTTATATAAATAGGCAAGCATTTAACTTCAATTTATTGTGAAGGGCACACAATCTATTGAGAGGGAGGGTGAATCAATAGATCTAATCAATTCAAAATTCTTAACTTTGCTATGGTTATCAGAATATATGATTCTTCGCAATTAACCCCACACAAGAAATTAAAACATAAAGCATAAAGCACACAAGAGAACACCAAATATGTGTGGAAACCCAAGATGGGAAAAACCACATTCAAAATGACTTATTGGATCTATTATCCAAATCCAACCTCACAATGAAAAAATATACAAGTTAATTTTAAAATATGAAGTAGGAACCAACCTACCAGAGACACTGGAATCCCCTATTGTATCTGTAGGCACCAACCTACTAGAGACACCAATCCTAAATTGAAATAGTACAATATGTAAAACATTAGTCCTACTAGAATACAAAGATAAATCTTTGTGGATCTTCAATATATCTCAAACATGTGCCAGAGTTACAATTGGAAACTCTTCCTTGGTGCATATGATCTTATGATACTAGTGCACACACTTAACACAGTCTTCTCTTCAATTTACTCCTACAAACAACTTCATATCGGTGTAATTCTCCTTGGCATCCTTCACTACCTTTTCTTACAATGCATCTGAACATTTGAAATATACACATGGCATTACA
>VDFB02344350.1:0-10029 GCA_007258455.2 Sequoia sempervirens
GATAATCGATTGGGAGATAGTAGCTAGGTTTTCCATGCCAAGTCATCCCCCTGGTCATGGTGTGTTGTCGGGTCGTAGTTGAGTGTAGTTGTTATATGTTGTCCCTTTCACCTTGGTTTTTATTCAAATTCAAAATATAAAAATAAATAAATGGCTTTTGTAGTTAAGTAGTTGTTTAAATAAATTTGGCTATATTGTTAAAAATGTTATTTAATTTATTAAATAATTTAATGTAATTAATAAAATAATTTAATCTCAGATTAGATTTATTTTATTGATTAATTAAATTAATTGTGTTGAATTGATTAAGTTATTCTTTTTTTTTAATTAAAAGTGTTAGTTTATTTTTGGAAAGAAAGTTTTAAAAGTTTAAATTCTTTTGTTTGAAAAGAAAATTTTAAAATTTATTAAATTCTATTTGGAAATTGGAATTTTGTTCTAAGTTATTTAAAATTCAAATATCTTCAAAATGCAATAACTTTGGGTGGAAAAGACATTTTCAAACAGTTGACTCAATTTGGGGAGGATATTTGTGAGCTATTGCATTTGATTTTCAATTTGAATTTCAATTTGGGGAGGATTTCGAGAAGCCATGGAATTTCATTTTGAATTTGAATTTGAGTTTGGGGGAGATAATATATTTCATTTGGGTTTTTATTTTCAATTTTTGTGTGTGTGGACGGAGAGATTTGGTTGCAAAAACAAAAGAGGGTTTTGGGTTTTGTGGATTCAATCTTGGTTAAAATGTGGAGATCTTGGGATGAAATGGTGGAGTGGAATCTGCAAAGGAACTCAACACCAATTGGTTCTTCGAGTTCATGATCACAGGTTTTATTCTGGTTTTATTGTTTTGAAATTTTGAGATTTTAGTTTCAATTTGAATGCAAGTTTAGAAAACAAATCTGGAAACCCCTTTGAAATCATGGAAAAAGATAAAACAAAGATAGATTCTTGCAATAGAAATGAAATGGAAAAGAAAACAAGGAAAGAATCAAACAATACAAATAAAAATGAACAAAAGAAAATCTTGAAACCCCTCCGTATAAATTTGAAATTTAGAAATTGGAAATTAAGAAATTGTGTTTGAAAATTCCTTGTTGTGAATTTTGTTTCTGTAGAAAAATTGCTCAATTTGATTAAAATATGAGAAATATATATATATATATATATATATATATATATATATATATATATATATATATATATATATATATTCATGAAATTTCATGCCTGAGAAATCTCTATCTAATGTTCTAAGTAAATCTCGGAAATTCCCCAGAACAAAGGAAGTCCATTTTTTTTTTAAATTTTTCATTCATTGAAAAAAATTTATATGAATGTTTTTTTTATGGGAAAGAGGGGGAGGGCCTACCCCACAACCGCCCCCCATAGGGAGGTGACTGTGGAGGTAGCGCCGCTACCTTCACAGGCAGTGGCATTACCTACACAATGCCCCCTTTGTGGAGGGCTCTGTAGCAGCCTCCCACAGGGTCGCATCACTCCTAACTAGTAGGGTTTTAAATTTTATAAAACTTCTTTTTTATATATTATATATATAATATATATTATATATAATATATATTATATATAATATATCATATATATATAATATATAATATATAATATATGTTATATTCTTTTTTCTATTTATTATTTATATATATATAATATATATATATATATATTATATACATATTTAAATAATTTGGAATATATTTTATGTTTTGGGATGTAATTGATTTATTTTAAATATATATATATATATATAATGTATATTTATATTTAAATATAAGTTAAATTTAAGATGGTGATTTTATTGTGAAGGTGTAAAGAATGATTTTGTAATAAAATGATTTATTTAAAAGATTGATTTTGATCATTATGAATAAATTGAGAAAATGGAATAAACTTATCAGTTTTAATATTCCTTGAGTTGCTAATGAAATTTGATTGACTTTTGAGTATACACAAATAATATTAATTATTTAACTGATTACTTGCACTATGTCATCACTTTTCTTGGATTTAGGAAATCCTAACCATAGTTATTTAGTTACCTACCTAAAATGCATCCTAAGTGATGTTTAAAGTTAAAGCTTTTATATTAAATTTAATTCTTATGAATCACGTAAAACTTAATTAGTTAAAAGTGTGTTTGAGTTGGAAGTTGTAGGTAAGTTTTGATTTTAAAATTAGTGTTGTAGTTTGGAAATTAAGGTTAGTGCAATGATTAAATATTTGTTAAGGGTTTGGGTTGTAATTGAAATGAATATGGTTAATGTGTTTACAACGACCTATTTGATTTGATGAAATCTTGAAGTTCTCATAGAGGATTTGTTAAATGTCAGAATTATATATGTGATTAAGTTATATGGATTATAATTAGAGAAAAATTGATGATATTAAATAGGTGTAAAGAAAAGAGTTATTTTATTACTATGTTATTATAATGGGTAGAATGTTATTTAAAAGTTCTTGTATTCCTTTGAATTAAATGGTAAATGGGGATTTTTTTTTTTTCCAGATTGCAAGGAATAGATAAGGTTCATAAAAATTATATTGTTTAGAACCTATATGGATAGTTAAAAGATTAAGTATATGAGGTATATATGGACTTTGGTTCCTGTTTTATGAGAAAAGATTGTTATGTCGAAAGACATCTTTAGTTATTTAAAGAACATGTATTTATATGATTGTTGATTTAAGCGGATTCTTGTTGGTATTGTATGGGCAATATTGTTATGATTGTAAATCTTTGAGTGTACTTTCGTAGTTCTGAGTATTGTTTCCAGAGGCTAGGGAACTCATTGATAGAGTTGTTTATTCTTTTTGGAGTTGCTTGTTATGTAGGTATTCCAGAAGGTGTTCAACTTTTGGGGTTGCATTATTATGTTAGTCAACCACTGTATTGCTTTGGGTTGGGCGTTTGGTTGTATCTTGTGAGTTTACCCAGATATCACGAATGGGGATGGTTTGTGCCTCCTTTGTATTAGGAGTGGTTTTTGTGGTTTGTGCCTCCTTTGGAAGGAGTGGAGTATGTCTTTTGTTGCCTCTAGTGTTTGAAGAGAGTTTTAGCTTTTGTTCTCTCCCGTGTTGGAGTGGATTTTCATTTTATGTTCCTCCTAGAGTTGGAGTGGTTTTATCTTAATGGGTTGCACTTGGGATTCCCTTGGTGATTGTTTTGTTTGGTATGTTGTCAAGTAGAAGAGTGGCTTCTGTTAGGGGCCAGAGCCCAAAGAGGTAAACTGGGAAACCTTTGAAATTTGTTTAATCAAGTGATAACTAAATCAATGTACTTAGAAGTTAGGGAGTTATTCACATTAATTAAGATAATTGAGCCTCGCTCATGGACAAAAGGGCTTGTATAAACTTGGGATGAGATGGGAAGGCCTAGAATGGAAAGGTCATCTATCTTGTCCTTACGAGAGGTATTTGATTCCGCATGAGTGAGTATGGGTGTCAGGATTTGGTAGAGTCCACCAGGATAACCCATAGTGGGGGCCAGAGCCTAGGAAGATTCCCAAAGGAGATCCCATGTCGAGCTATGTGATGACACTCTTTCTACGAGAACAATTAGTATTTGGTTTTATGTGTATGGTCTTCTTATCATACTCAATCTATTTTATTTCTGGAAGCAATGTGACCTATGTTAGTGATGTTGGATTTGTTCTAGTGTTATCCTTATGGATGTTTGGTTTATGTGTTTGGTTGTGTCAGTGTGAGTTATAATGTGTCTAGGAGTGGATGGTCTTGTATAGGAATTTCCTAGTTACTATCTCCTAGCACAGGGGATGAGCCTTCGGGTATCACATGGTTGGGTGGAACGTGCACCTTAATCTGTTGGGTCAACTTCTTGTTCGTGTGGATGAGATTTCCAGTTGGAGAGCTTGTGGGATCCAATACCTTCATGCTTTATTCTTTTTAGTAATTATTGTAATTATTACCCCTCTTTGTATCAAGGTGGATGATGTAATTTGTAACCATGTTTATTGGATTTACCTCATCTAGGGAATGAGTGTTGTAATCTTATTGTTAAGTGATTGTAATTGAAATCATGTGGTATCTCTTATGCCTTGGATGTGATTTTATCATGTTTGGAATGTGTGTGATTCTTAATTTATTAAGTAATTAAATGTGATGTTGTCAATTCATGTTTCTTTTTTGGGTTTTAAGTAATCTCAGTCTCACAACCTTAGAGGTTGTTGGCAATGAGTGGTGAACTTTTATGTTATTTGTACTTAAAAAAGAAAATAGTACATTTGAGTAGTAAATTGCAACTTCCTCTAGGGTTGTGTGGCGGGGCATTACACATTGTATCAGAGCCCAGGTTTAAACACTGGGTACTCTGGGATAATTTGGAACCCATTAAGTTATTAGTTGCATAGGTTATACTCTGGGCACTATGAGCCATGGCGTTGACCTAGGTGCTTTGTTGATTGGTTTATGTTTTCCTTTTGGGTTGATCACACTTGTCTACCCTGAAGTTGTCATTAGGTGGTATAGGTCCAATGGTGTAGGAAACTAGTAGAAATGATAGGATCCTCAGTGTGGTGCGCAATGCACCAATATCCTTCCTACTAGAAGAATGCATTATGGATAATTGTGTAGTGTGTGATTTTGGTGTGTTGTGTGTGGTGGACGACAAACAATTTTTTTGTTATTTTTGCCCCTTGCATGTCTTGTTGATGAATGCTTTGGTGGGGGTTGGTTAGGCCCACGAGCTTACCAAGAAGTGTGTTTTTATTGGTCTCTTTTTGATACATGGATCTTTTGTTGTGTAAAGAGTTGTGACCCTTGAGTGGTTCTTGAGTGTGGTTGTAGTGTTTTTGTTGGGTGTGTTCCAAGTGCTTGTTGGGGTGAGATAGTCATAGGACCTCTTGCCTTGAGTGCCTTAGTATGGCATTTTAGAGGGTTGAGTTTTCCAACCTTGTCTTGAGTTGTGGAGGAATGATGCCTCCTAGATCTTGCCTTACCCTTCAGGATTGGAGCGATTCCCTTGGTTGAGATTCTTCCAAGGTTGAGATTGATTACTCCCCTCTATCCTATGTTGTGGGTTAGCATGTTGGACCTTAGCTTTTTGGTGGGTTACAGGTGACATGTGTTGCCTAAAATTACCCTTGCTTGGTTTCTCTGCTCATGTTGTGGGAAGCTCTATTTGACCTTGAGGGTGCCAAGAAGTTCCTTTGGTGTATATTCTCTTTTGGATTATTGTTGTTTTTCTTCACCATACAAGTATCTAATGCATCTTTTCGTGTGCTTTACCTCATTGTGCAAGTGATTTCCTGATTGAGTTTCTTTTGTATGTTATATTGTTTTGAAATTATGAAATATGGTAATAGAAAATGAACGATCAAGAGGTTAGTTCATAAATATTTGTGCATACTCTCATATGGTTGATGCATTTGTGTGAAAGTGGTTGTGTGATGATGAAACCATGATTTCATTCTTGCTTATGTTAAAAACTGTAAATATCTCTTATCTTCTCTCTCTTCCCATTGGTTTAATGAAGATGCATGTCCTTGTGTGTGTGGTGTATTGAAACCCATGGTATGTTGTATCTTTTGAGAAAATTCTTATGTATTCATGAAGGCTTGTTTTATTAGATCAAAGCTTTGGTAAAGGACCTAAGTCCCCAAGTTACATTCATAATCATGGGAAAATGTATAATATGAATAGAAAATTGTTTTGCAGTAAGTAAAAGTTTAGAGAAAATGGATTAGTGAAACCATTGCATGTTAATGATAATTGCATGATAGGTGCATCATGTTGGTGAGGCCTATAGTCCCTAACTTTATTGTTGAGTTTTAAGAAATCATGTAGATGTTAAATTATTGCACCTGGATTCAAAATGCAAAATGTTAAATGAATGTTGAAGTGATAATGTTACATACCTTGTCTTGAGTAAACATTGTAATGATATCGCACTATGTGTGGTCTTGTGATGAGTCCCGATGATGTGTATTGGTGCATATGGGTATTATGTATGTTAATCCATGGATACGTGTTTTGGAGTTTTGGTGGGTGGTTGCTTCACCATGTTGATTTGTATAAATTGATAGTGAACTTGGCTATGTTGATTTTAGCACGAGTTGTTGTTGATTTTATGTTGAGATATGGAGTGGTTCAGTTTAAGAACCATTGATTTTGTGTGATTTTTTTGAGCTTGTACTAGGTGTATTTGTAGGCTTCCAAGAGTAAGCCTGACCCTAGGGGGGATGTAATACCCCTCCATTCTGGATCTTTTGATTGGCAGTGTTTTCTTTGTTATGTGTTTCTGTTATGCTATGACTTTGTTACTTGGTTTTATTCAATCGCAACTCTTAAGCGATGCGTATGTGATATTTTGAGGTGATGGTATTTTACTCTGATGTTATCATTAAGGCATGCTTTGGATTAGCTTAATAAATATTTGAAATTAATGATGCTTTATGCTTTTGATTATATTATTGATGTTAGATTCATCAGTTAGTAATATTGTATTGGTGAAGGGGATGGGATTACATCACTCGCATGGGAGCGCTTGTGATTTCATGATTTCTCCTTCACAGTGTGTCTACTATGTTATATGCATGTTCGACACTCATTTTGTTTGCAGGATTGCAGGTACAGGACATCGACTCCACCTAGTTTCACAGGTTTGAGCATGTTCATTGACCAACGGTAATCGATTGGAAGATAGTAGCTAGGTTTTCCATGCCAAGTCATCCCCTTGGTCATGGTGTGTCATCGGGTCATAGTTAGGTGTAGTTGTTATATGTTGTCCCTTTCACCTTGGTTTTTATTTAAATTCAAGATATAAAAGTAAATAAATAGCTTTTCTAGTGAAGTTGTTTAAATAAATTTGGCTATATTGTTAAAAATGTTATTTAATTTAATTAATAATAATTTAATCTCGGATTAGATTTATTTTATTGATTAATTAGATTAATTGTGTTGAATTGATTAAGTTATTCTTTTTTTTGAATTAAAAGTGTTAGTTTAATTTTGGAAAGAAAGTTTTAAAAGTTTAAATTCTTTTGTTTGAAAAGAAAATTTTAAAATGTATTAAATTCTATTTGGAAATTGGAATTTTGTTCTAAGTTATTTAAAATTCAAATATCTTCAAAATGCAATAACTTTGGGTGGAAAAGATATTTTAGAACAGTTGACTCAATTTGGGGAGGATATTTGTGAGCTATTGCATTTGATTTTCAATTTGAATTTCAATTTGGGGAGGATTTGGAGAAGCCATGGAATTTCATTTTGAATTTGAATTTGAGTTTGGGGGAGATAATATATTTCATTTGGGTTTTATATTCAATTTTTTGTGTGTGTGTGGATGGAGAGATTTGGTTGCAAAAAGAAAAGAGGGTTTTGGGTTTTGTGTGGATTCAATCTTGGATAAAAGGTGGAGATCTTGGGATGAAATGGTGGAGGAGTGGAATCTTCAGAGGAACTCAACATCATTTTTTTCTTCAAGTTCATGATCACAGGTTTTATTCTGGTTTTATTGTTTTGAAGTTTTGAGATTTTAGTTTCAATTTGAATGCAAGTTTAGAAAACAAATCTGGAAACCTCTTTGAAATCATGGAAGAAGAGAAAACAAAGATAGATTCTTGCAATAGAAATGAAATGGAAAAGAAAACAAGGAAAAAATCAAACAATAGAAATAAAAAGGAACACAAGAAGATCTTAAAAAATATCTGTTTGAAGTTGAAAACCTTCAGAAATTTGTGCACCTGAAATTGTGATTAAATATTTTCTTCTATTGTATTTTCTGTAGAAAGAAATTTCTCTATTTTGACTGTTGATAAAAAGGAATTACATATTATATATATATATATATTCTTGTGATTTGGGTATTCTGGAAAATGCAGGAAACGGGGGTTTCATTTTTTTGTTTTTCGTGATTAAATAAATATTAAAAATTGGACGCTTTGTTGGAAATTGGGGGCAGGCCATGGCTGCAAGTACCCGTCTTAAAGGGAGGTCATTATTGTGTGGCCTTACGGTCTGTGGGAAGGCATTTTGCTCCACTGACTGACTTCCGTCTCAATAAAGGAGGTTGGGCATATCAATTTCGATCCCTCCTTGTTAGGGGTCTACCTAATATTCTTTCAATTGGCCTTTTTTTATTATATAATTTAAATATATATTATATATATATATATATATTTTTTAATATATATATATTATATACTATATAAATATAAATATATATATTTATATTTATAATATTATTTTTATTATTTATTATAAATAATATATATATTTATATATTATGTATAATATATATATTATATATTTTAAATAATTGGAATATATTTAAAAATATTATTTTGAAATTTAAAAGGTGGATTTTTATTTTTTTTAAATAAGTATATCTAAATAATAAATATATATTGAATATATATTTATGTTTAAATATAATTATTTTAAGTTGGGTATTTTACTATGATGAATGCGAAAATGGATTTTAGAATAAAATGATTTATTTAAAAAAAATTGCTTTGATCATTATGAATAAATCAAGAAAATGGAATAAACTTATTAGTTATAATATTTCGTATGTTACCAGTGGCATTTGATTGATTTTCGAGTATGCACAATTATTGTTAATTATTTAATTGATTACTTGCACTATGCCATTGCTTTGATTGGATTTAGGATATCCTAATGATGGGTTATTGAAACACCTGAGATGCTTCCTAAGTGATGTTTAAAGTTAAAGCTTTTATATTAAATTTAATTATTGGGAATTGGAATTCCTTAAATAATATTTATTTTTATCAAGTTTGAATAAAGAATAATATTTTAGTATTATGGAACACGTGAAAATTAATTAGTATAATTGTGTTTGAGTTGGAAGGTGTATGCAAGTTTCGATTTTAGAATTAGTGTTATTGTACTTTGGGAATTAAGGTTAGTGCAATGATTAAATATTGGTTAAGGGTTAGGGATTGTAATTGAAACAAATATGGTTAATGTGTTTACAACGACTTGTTTGATTTGATGGAATCTTGAAGTTCTTGTAAAGGATATGTTAAATGTAAGGATATGTTAAATGTCAGGATTATGTACATGGTTAATTTATATGGGTTACAATTAGAAGCAATATTGATGATATTAAAGGAGTAAAGAAAAGGGTTATTTTATTACGATGTTGCTATAATGGGTAGAATGTTATTTAAAAGTTCTTGTATTCCATTGCCTTAAATGATAAATGGGGAATGTTGTTTATAAACCAGATTGCAAGGAATAGATAAGGTTCATAAAAAAATTATATTGTTTAGAACTTATATGAATAGTTAATAGATTAAGTATATGATGTATATATGTACTTTGGTTCCTATTTTATGAGAAAAGATTGTTATGTCAAAATACATTATTAGTTATTTAAAGAATGTGTATTTATATCATTGTTGGTTTAAGCGGATTCATATTGGTATTGTATGGCCAATATTGTTGTGATTGTAAATTTATGAGTGTACTTTGGTAGTTCTGAGTTTTGTTTCCAGAGGCTAGGGAACTCGTTGATTGAGTTGTTTATTCTATTTGGAGTTGCTTGTTATGTAAGTCTTCCATAAGGGGTTCAAGTTTTGGGGTTGCATTATTATGTTAGTCAACTGTTGTATTACCTTGGGTAGGGCGTTTAGTATATCATGCTGTCTCACTCGGTTTTCACGATCGGGGTTGGTTTGTGCCTCCTTTGGAAGGAGTGGATTTTGTGATTTGTGCCTCCAGTGTTTGAAGAGGGTTTTGACTTTTGCTGCCTCCAGTGTTTGAAGTGGGTTTTCATTATATGTTCCTCCTAGAGTTGGAGTGATTGTTTATCTTGTTGGTATGCCCTTTGGCATCCTTGGTGATTGGTTTCATGTTGGTTTGTTGTCAAGTAGAAGAGTGGCTTCTGTTAGGGGCCAGAGCCCAAAGAGGTAAACTGGGAAACCTTCAAAAGTGGTTTAATCAAGTGATAACTAAAGTAATGTACTTAGAAGTTAGGTAGTTTTTCACATTAATTAAGATAATTGAGCCTCGCTCATGGACGCAAGG
>VDFB02344351.1:0-13904 GCA_007258455.2 Sequoia sempervirens
CTCTAGGCATAGAGAAAGATGTAGAGTAAGAAGAAGAGGTTAGACAAGACAACCCAGAGAATTCAAAGGAATAGAACATTGAAGACGAACCCCCTCTAGTAGATAATGAAAATCAATTGGAGAAGAGAAAAAGATTAAAGAGGAGTTTGACAATGCAAACAAGGAGAAGAGTGAGAAAAAAGAAGAGTAAAGGACAAAGGTTGGTTGTGAATCCTCTAATGATTCAATCAAGGGTCTGTATCTACACAACTACTACAACTTCCTCTACAACAAGGTCAAGCGAACATGGGAAGAATCTCTCCCTTGCAAAAGATCCAAATTGGTGATGTGTTCCATGCTTCTGCAAGGAAGGAAATTCTATCCACCCACCAAAAGAGCATTGAGTTAATTGAAGAAGCAGTCAAAGTATTGCAAGAGAGGATTCTAAGTGCTACAATTGATGAGTCCTTATTGGGTCTTGAAAAGCTAAAGCTTCTATTATATTCTTTAAGATTATTCCTCTGATTTAGAAGAAAGGTTGTAGAAAGAGATAACAAACATGGTCAATAACAGAAAATTGACTAAGATATCAAACAAGTGCAGTGTTGCACCAAATTACAAGAAAACCTAAAACATGTGTTGAAGTGTTCCGATGAAAAATGAGTTTTATTTCAATTTTTCTTGAGATGGCCCAGTTGTACAAAGAACATCAAGGATCAGATGGACTCAATTGGGTCACATATTGCATAGGCCTCTGAAGTCTATGATTGGGCTAATGAAATAGATGGTGCCAAAAGGACTGTGATAGAAAATTTGCATGGATAGTTTTTCTAGTTTTAAGAACAAAAAGAAAAGATAATCATACAATATTGTCAATTGAGGGATCTGGTAACACATGCAAAGAAGTTAGCACAGAAGAACTTGGTACTCAACTCGTCAGATGAAGGAGAAAACCTCATTATGCAGTTGACAAGCCAGAGCAACTCACTTATCTTTGCCTAGGAAGATTGGGATGTTGGAAAGAAGGATCAGAATGCACACCTTGTGAAGCTAGAGGTGTTGTACAAGAGTATCCTACCCTCCTCTAGTTTATTATGTACATTTCAGTTTTATGCAATTCTAGATTTCTCTATACATATGCAGATGTATTAGAGGTTGTTGCAATACATTTTTGATTGATAAGTTTGTAAGGTGGAGCTATTCTCATGCATATATGTATATACCTACAAAAAAGGAGAATAGTTGAAGTAGTTTGTCATTGAGAGCCCTTTGCCCTTGATGCCAAAGAGGGAGAATAATTTGGAAATTAGTTTGGGAAATTTTCCATCAATAACAAAGGGGGAGATTTTTGGAAGTTTACGAAGATTGTTGGTAGTTTGTCATTGAGAAGATTGATAGATGTATGGTAGATGATGCTACTATGGTGTTGTCATTGATGTCAACATTCTTATAGTATCAACATTGATGTATTGCTAGTAACTGATAAGCATGATTGAATCTAGTGATAGAAATCCATTACATAGTTACAACTTTGTTGGTCAAGTGCAGACCAAATCTCTTACACAATTGCCTAGCTCCTAAAGCACAATTTTTAGTGTACAGTGAACTAGTTTTAAGGTCTACATTGCTCCGTTAAGAAGAATTTGGTTATGCAGTTTCGAGGAAACTTTGGTACTTGTTGGAGGACTATATATCTAAGTTTTCACATCTTGAATCCCTCCATAGTTGAAGTTGGAGTTGAAAGAGTATCGCTCTACTTATGGCAGAATTACTATGGCAATGTACCTGCTTGGAATGCTTCGCATTCCACCATAGTTGATTGTTTTTCTATGCAGTTTTGTGGGAATGTTTATACATATTAGAATTGTGTTGGGTCCAAGTGGTAAGTGCTTGGAGGATCACATGTCGATGTGTAGATGAAGAATTGGTTTATTTCTTTGTCGCTTCACTAACAATGCCAACCTAAAGGGTTTAAGGTTGTGCGGAGTTAAAGTTTGGATCAGACTTATGAGAGTAATTATACCCATCCCTACCAACCTATTTTGAAGTATTACATGTTTCAGAAGCATGTATGTTTAGATCTTGAGCTGATAGATTTTTGTTTTGCATGTTTCATCTAATTAAGTCAACCTAATTGATGTTGTAGATGTTTGTGGATGTAATGCACATAAATATAAGATGAATTCAGTGTTCTTGAGATGAGGTTGCAAATATATGTGTAAGAAGAGTGTGAATGTGATACAAATGTAATGTGAAGAGTTACAGAGTAGAGTATGATAGCAGTGAAGCATGAAGTGTGTTAGATTAGTTTATAGAGCTTAAATTATAACTATCTTCAACGTATTGTAGATGTATTGTACCAGTTCAAATCTCTAGCAATGAACCATCCTCTTTCCTAGTAGTGATCCATCTCTTCTATTCTTTCTTCTCTATATAGTGAGTCCTTCAGATAGTGAGTCTACCTTGTAGTGAGTCATCATATAATATCTTATGGCTGGTTATAATATATTGTGAGCTAATCCTCACTATGGTTTTTCCCTTTTTGGGTTTTCCACGTAAATTTGGTGTTCTTGTGCTCTTTGATGTGATGCATGCTTTCTATGTTCCTTTGCATTACTGTAAGTGTAATATGTTGCATTGAATGGATGTTTAAAGTTGTTCAAGCTAATGATTTATAGTGAATACTGATTCACCCCCTCCTCTAAGTATCTAAGTGTTCAACAATTATCACTAAATTTGAATTAAGGAAGAACATATTTCTAAGATAATATTTAGGACTCATGAGGATTATTATGAGATTGTGGTAATGTCATTTGGTCTTTACCAATACACCATCTACATTTTAAAGTTTGATGAACTCTATCTTTAAAAAAAAATTGAGGAAGTTTGTATTAGTGTTCTTTGATGATATATTAATTTATAACAAGACATGGGAGGAACATTTACAACATGTAGATCAAGAATCACAAGTTCTCAAAGATCACCAGTTCTATACTAATCCATCCAAGTGTACTTTTGATCTCAAAGAGATGCAGTTTTTGGGACACATAGTTTCAATAAAAGAGTAAAGGTGGGTCCTAAAAAAATTAAGGCTATCATAGAATGGCTTATTCCCAAAACCATTAAGAAATTGAGGGGTTTCTTAGGATTGAGTGGATACTATAGAAGATTTTTGAATAATTATTGTTGTATAACACCCCCATAGCGTTATTAAAGAAGGATTATTTTCTTTGGAACGAGCTTGATAATGCATAATTTGAAAGCTTGAAAGAGGCTATGTGTACTACTCAAGCTCTTTTTACTCTAGATTTCACCAAGGATTTTATTGTTGAATATGGTGCTTTAAAAAATTATATAGGAGCAATTCTCTGACAAGAGGGTTAGCCCATTGCTTTTGAGATTCATCAATTAAAGGGTAGGAATCAACTCAAACATATTTATGTGGAGGAAATGCTAGTTATTCTTCATGCAATAAAACAACGGAGGCCTTATCTAAGGGGTAAAAACTTCAAGCTTAAGACAGGTCAAGATAGACTAAAATATTATTTGAAACAAATATTATCTTTTGAAGATCAATAAAAGTAGGTCACTAAGATGTTGGGATATGACTTTAACATTGCATATAAGAAAGGAAAGGAAAATGTTGTGGCAAATGCACTATCTAGGAAGGATGAGAAGGGTGAAGCTTTATTGTGTGTCATTTTAATATTACAAGAAGATTGGGTAGTAGAAGCCAAAGCAGAGTGGAATAATGATGTTGCTACAAGTAATTTCATTCAATAATTACAAAGTAATCCTAGTAGTTTATATAAGTTTTATTTGAAGGTATATGCTTTGTGGTATAAAGAGCAATTGTATCTTTATAATAATTCCTCTATCAAACAAAATATTCTCATAGATCTTAAAAAGGGTTAACATGAAATATTTTAAGGAATCATATATATCGAAATATCTTAAAATTATTTGAGCTTGTTGGGGGGTAGTGGATATTAGCATTAAGTAAAAAACCTAAATTTTTCCTTTGCTACCACTATAATTTCTAGCCTAATAGTAAGCTTTATAGCTTACAAGTTGAAAGAAATAGCATTTAAGAGAAAATATAAGAAGAAAAGAAAATAACTTGAAAAACAAAAGAGAAATCAATCAATCAAGTGATTTAAATATCTCTGATGAGGCACAACCCGAGACACAGAAATAGCCCACCAACAAGAGAATAATTTTATTATTCAGAAGTAGACTTCTTACATGCAGAGGATCTCAAATCCCCAAGTTCTACAACACATGCAAGCTACAGAAAGCTACAGAATAACCCTTTAGCAATATGCGAGCTTGTCCCCAAAAAGTTACCCAAAAATTAGAAAACCCGCCCATAAATAGAGCTCCTCATTTTTTGGAGCCAAAACAACATTCAATTTGAGTTTAGGCGGTTTGGTGCCGAAAATTTACAACATGAAGTTCAAATTCAAAAGAGCATTTGAATTGGCATCTTCTAGAAAGTGTGCCAACTTCGCGGGGTCATAACTTTTGATCCAGGACTCTGATTCGCGAACCGTTCGAACCGTTGGAAAGGTCTCGATCAATAACACACTTGAAATCACTATGTAGTTCAAAAGTGTCAGGCCATTCGGGGAACTCCTAAGTGCCTCAAATCTAACCACGGAAGATGTTTAGGTGCAAATCTGAAACTAAAACTGCAATATCTTTCAGCGGGAATAGAAAATAAAACACGTAAATTGGGAATTTCATTATGATGAAAAGGGTATCCAAAATGTAAAAACATCTAAAAAATAAGAAACTTGAAATTTAACTATTTTTGGGTGATGCAAGATTGCCCTTACACCACTGGATGCTCCTGCATCAGACACCCAGGGTAATTTGAGAAGTGACCTCATCACGTCTCAAATGGTGGAGGAAAAACTCAAACAGTCAACCTCTGCCTTAGGCAACCAGGATGAATCTTCAATAAGCCTTCCTTTCCATTTCACCAGATATTCTTCATACTGCCTGTTCTTGGTACTCCTTCCCACACGACTATCCAGGATTTCTTCAATCTCCTCCTTTTCTGAAGTAGGTGCTGGAATCCCACATTGTTCCATCATTGGTACTTCCTCTACGCCACCTTCATGATACTCTGTGCGATGGAAATGTTGAACACAGGGGAAATGTTGAATCCATTCGACAACTCTACCTCATATGCATTCACTGAATCATGCCTCTTCAAAATTTTATAGGGACCAAACTTCTTCATCTTCAATTTGTTATATGTTCCCACTGGAAACCTTTCTTTCCTCAAGTGTACCATCACTTCATCGCAATTTTGAAACTCCTTATACCTCCTCTTGATCCTGTATATCACATATTCATCTTGTTAATATGTTCTCTTACCTTCTCATATATGTGTGATGTGCTCTTCAAAATCTTTGGCTTCAACACTTATTTTCTTCTCATGGTCCATCTTCCTCAATTCTGGAGCTGTTTTGGGGCTACCCCATAAACAATCTGGAACGGTGATCTACCATTGCTTTTGTTGACAAAATTGTTGTGTTAGCATTTAAATTCACACCTACGGAATGCGGTTTGAAAAGCGAGACAGCTATACACGGATAAACTGCTCTTCAAATTAGGAGGAAGCTCCCTCTTGCTGATGATAGTGTTTGAAAGAAAGTAAACTGAAACTAAGTTGCCTATCTTTTGGTTGACTTAAGTACAAGTTTTTAAACACAAACACACATTTGGTTACCCCGATAAAGTTCAACTACGATAACCCAAACTAAAGGCGTTCCTAACCTCTCAGTGGCAGGCGAAACCGAAGTTAACAAATAGTTGCGACAAAATACTTTAACAATCTCTCTCCCAACAAACAACTACACACTTCACTGTAAGCTGAAATAAAGATCATAAAAGCATAACATAGATAATGGAAATCTGAGATTTTAGACCAAGGCAAAAGAGGCTCATGATTTCATTACTCAAATCTCTGAAACAAAAACTCCCTTCTAACATGCCTTGAACAAGAAATTGCAGCTAAGGAGGCTTGCAAACTTATTCTTAACACAATAGAAAACAACAATCTTACTAACTCCTTGTTGGCTAAAGAGGCTCAACAATTTTCTTATCACAACACAAATGAACAATACTTGAGCAACAAATAGAAGCTACAATAGGCTCAGCGTTTTGTTCTCACTAGCAGGATTAAAGAAAATAAATGAGCGAGTCTCTTATTTGAAAGCGAGGACTAGTGAACCCTAAAATCTCCTTGCTTTCACAATCTAGGGCTTGCTCAGCAAGCAAACTTTATTACTAAATCTAGAAAGAAGAAACCCTGAAAAGCAGAAAAAGCGGGAAACGCCAACTATTACATCTTATCTTCTTTCTATCCTCAAAGAATGGATAAGGATTATTCCAAGAATAGAAAGAAAGCGGGAAAGAAAGCTTCTAGAAGAAAGCTGCTTTAAAGCTCGATCACATCTGCTAGGAAGTCTGAGATTGTGTCCCGATTCGGTGCATCTATGCCATCAACAGCAAAACACCGCTTTTCAAGAATATCTTCGGCATCTGCAATAGATCTCTAGAAATCTTCAATCTCATTGGCCGCTTTATTGAACTTTGCTGACATCATTGAAACATGACCTATCCTTCCACCAACTGGGCTGCAACTATGAACAACATTCTGGAACTGATTTTGCACCTCCTCAAGCCCGACGTAAGAACCATCCTCAAGACTGTACTGAGAGGGGATCTCTATGACAAATTCGCTAATGAAAAGGAGAGCTTCAACCACCCTTTGTCTGTAGGTGATGAATTCTTCAGATATTCTCTCATAAGTTTTAATTTTGAAAACATGACGCTCTCTCCAAGCAAGGATTTGCCTTTTGTGCTCCTTTGAAACCGCTGAACCGTAGGCTGTGTCTAAATCAGCAATGATAATCTCATGCCTAGGTTTTACTACAGCCAATATTTGTTCAAATCCTTGGATGCCTTGACGAAGTTCGTGAGCATTTTCTCTCAACTGGAACATCTGAGCCAAGATCTCCTTTCCTCTGACAATGAAGCTCTCGATCCACTCCTGAGTCTCTTTCCCACATATGACCAGCTGTCTTAACTGATGGTGATCAGCTGGTGTCTCTAAGACCTGGGGCAGCAACTGAGTTGCTTGTGAAGAACCACGAGCAAGGTTAGAAATGAAAAGCTTAAGTTGCTGATTTTCAGCCTTGAGGGCTGCCTTGTCTTCTCCATCTTTTAGCACTCTTTCATGAAGGTTTTCAGATACAACTTTCAAGAGACTCAAATCTGCGTGTCTGGTATTTCTACCGAGATTAGCCTTGACCATGACAAAATCATCCATGTTCACCTCATCCCTATTCTTATCTTCTGGGGGCACTGCAGTCTCTATGACAATCTCGTTATCGGGATTCCTATCAAAATGAACTTGCTTCTTTGCCTTCTTCTTGGGAGGTTCCTGATAGATGTTATCGAGATCATTGACACTCACTTGATATGAAGGCCTTCTCCTAACCCTTCCTAAGGAGTTCTCAAGCCAAGACACCGTAGTATCTTTACTAACTTCCTTAGGAGGTACTGCTGCAATCTCTTCATCATCTTCGATATCAAGATCAATGTGAATTGGTGACGAACCCGTCAAAGGTACAGGAACATGTGTTGAAGGCGGCTCCTCTGCTTCATTCTGAGGTATGGGCTCGTCAAGAGGAACTTCTGAATCAACTGTAGGCTGTTCCTGTATGACTATGCCTGAGAAATCCATCCTTCTTCTTACATTTTTATTCGATCTATTGCCTTTGATGCCATCTTGAGACTGACTTTTACCCTTTCCTTTTGACTGTGCTGTGGAAGAAGAGGGAATTATCCTTGGCGGCTCTGCTACTGGAATAGAGTTCTTCCTTTTAAGCACTAGGAAAACCTTACTATACTCCACAACTTGTTTTGTTCTGTCTTCAACTGAGAGAAATTCCTTGTTTGCCCAATTAACTTGTGGAAGAGGCTGATCCTCGATTCTTTTCTGAGTGTACATTGGTAGAAGCACATCTTCATCATCATCGGAGAGTCCTTCAATGTCTTCATTCAAACAGTCTTTCATCTGATGGAGAGTCAACCTGCTGTAACTACGCCTTCGCACTTCAAACTCATCTGCACAATTAGCCCAAAAATCTTCAAGTGCGGGTATGTGATTGTAGTTCTTCTCCAACCGGCCAGCGTAGACACCATGAGGGTCAAATGACCGCCTCTCACTGTAGGATTTCAGACCAAATTTATCTAGCTCTTCTCCAATTGTCTTGGCATCTGTAGCGGTCCTGCATGTATAAATACCCAACCCTAATGGAAAGTGAAGAGAGGGGTTCTTTCTATTTCTCAAGACTATATGAACACCGTGAGCTTGCCTCAAGAATTCCATGAAGATGACCTCGTCTGACGGATACCTTGGCAACATGAGCGGGGCACCTGAATAACCATAAACCCTGAGATAGGTAAAGGTAGGAAACTGTATAAACCAATCTGCCCATTCTGCCATTGCTGCCCTGGCAACTGAAGAGATGCGGACGTGTAATTCATTGTCTAAGTCACGCACCGTGTACATCAAGAATGCCTCGTTCACCCTTTTGTAGTGGTGCAACGACTTTGTGAACTCCAGCTGAGGATAATAATTATATATGTGTTGAACGCTCAAAGATCCCTCGGTGTTCAATCCTCTGAATTGACCTTGATAGGCCACCAAATAGACTAGATATGACACCATGTGGAATACATGAAACTGAAAATATGCTGTTATTTGCTGATGTAGGCAGTCACTTATCAAAATGGTACCAATCGCAAACTCGATCTTTTCATAATGCCAAGGTATGGCATAAAACATCCAAGGTTGGAACTTGGGTGGCATCTGAACCATTATTTTGTTGGTAGTGATAGCAACCTGGAGTGTAGACTCTCCTTGAGCATTCTTGGGCAATGTCTTATCTTTTCTTTCATCATCTCTGTACAATCTGCTAGCATATTTGTCCTTATGCCCGTTTCCACATCTTTTCACATTCATCCCCTCGAAAGGGTTACACTTTCAGGCCATGGGGGAATGGAAAAACACCTTCGACCATGTCGGGCTTTAAACTGCAAATCAACCTGCCATCCGCTTACTGGATCTCCCTAGTAGCCGGGTTGTAATGCTTAATGCAAGCGATTACGAACTCAAGGCTCTGAACTGATATAGGAATAGACGCTGCTGCGAGGAGTCCAGAATGACCCAGGTTCTTGATTGAAATGTTGCCTGCTCTCTCCAAGGGATATAGATCGAACACCGGCTTAACATGATGCAAGTCTATCTCAGCTGTTTTGATGTAATTATGAAAGAGAGCTGATTTGGACTTGAAAACATTAGGAGTGTACTCCATTTCAGAAAACTTGAAGAACAACTGTAAACTCGCCTTGGTTCAGACAAGTCTTGTGCAATTTCTATTTTTAGAATGCTGATTTTTATGCTTCAACGGACGAATTTTTTGAGAATTTTTTCTGAGATATGGGTTTTGTTCAGAATATCAATGCAAGATAACCCAGATCGTCCGTTTTTGAAAATCTTAAATTTTGACTGAAAAAGCAGCAAACCCTAATTTCTTCAATTTTTTCTGAAAAAAGCTGGCATCTGGGTTTTGTTCAGAATATCATTAGAAATGGACCCAGTTGATTGGATTTGCAAAACCCTGACGCTTGATCGAAAAAGCAGCCAACCCTAGGTTTTCAAAAAAAACTGCGATATGGGTTTTCTTCAGAAGACTGATTGGAAAGGACCCAGATGGTTGAAATATGAATGCTCTGAGGTTTTTACTGACATGCAAGATAAAAGCACTTGCTGCAACTTGATGAAGTTTCTTGAAAAATTCTTCAGAAGGTGGAGGCAAAAAGACCCAGATGACTGAAAAATTGAAAGCCTTGGCCTTCTGCTTGAAAAACTTGATCTTCTGGAACAGAAAACTTGAAAAAGCAAGGGTTTATACTTGCTGGTCTGAAAAATCTGATTAAGGCAGCAACTATGAATTATTTAATCACAAAAATTTCTCAAACTTGCTGCTCCAACTTTCTCCTCTAGATGCTACCTACAAAAATAATGAAAAATACATTGAAAAGAGGTGTTAAATAGACTTAGGGTCTGATTTAGGTTTTGCTTTCTTTTCTGCTTTTATTTCAAAACCCTAAAACTCAGCTTCTTGGATTTGGACGCCATCTTCCTCTTCTCACAAATTTGAAATTTTGAAAATCTTCAAAAATTTCTAAGGCATGAAGATTTGGGCGCCTTTCTTCAAGAGGGGCGCTCAACTTCACCAGACTTAGTCAAAATTTCAACTTTTTTTAACTTTCCTCCATTTTAACATGCCACTTCGCCTCTGATTTCCCGTTGACAGATCAACCCGACAGACGAGCTGGGTGATTCACGGCGAAGCCTGACTGATTCTGAAAAAGACGTTCTGGAGGCACCTCCGGCTAAAAACTTGATTTCGACCTCCGAATTCACGGGAGGCTTTTCCTTCTAGGGGCGCCCAACTTCTTCAGTGTTAGCCATTTTTTCTGATTTCCAAGTCCTTCATTAACTTCTCTTCCACGGATGATCTTGTTAAATCTTGAGCTTCGGACGTCGGAATGCTGAATGTTTGTGCTCATCGCGAAGCTGACGGAGAATGAAGAGGGGTCTTTTGGAGACACTTCTGCCAAAAAGTATCTTTGAGGCTTCCAAAAGTTTGGGCGCCTTTCTTCAAGGGGGGCGCCCACTTTCACCAGTGTTAGTTTTATTTTTTGATTTTCTGTGTTTGCTTCTGAACTTTGGTTCTCAGCCTTTGTCGGACCCTACTTTTAACTCTTCGTATCTGGTGACTGCGAACTCCGATTGACGTGCCGAGTGTCTCGCTGGAAAGCCAGTTGAATTCAGAAGACCTCCCGTTATAGCTTTGACTGCAAATTCATCTGTTTGCACCCTTGAAAAGTTGGGCGCCTTTCTTCAAGGGGGGCGCCCACTTTCACCAGACTTAGAAAAATTTTCAATTTATTCATCTTCAAGTTTCAGATCTTCATTTTATACCTTCCACTTTGACTTAAATTTGCTGGAGACTGGATTGTCGGATGCTCTGACGGGGATATCCATCGCGAAGCTAACTGAAAACTGAGCAACTTCCATTTGAGATTCAAACCCTAATTCCTTCATCTGGTGCCCTAAAAAGGTGGGCGCCTTTCTTCAACTGGGGCGCCCAAATTCACTAGACTTAGAAAATTTTCATGATTTTCCAATTTTCTTTCTCGTTCTTCGTGCATGTTCGTTGTTTCACCTTCTGCCGGAAATTTGAATGCTGAAATTGACGCCTGGCAGTCGGATGACCTCCATTGATGACCTCGGAACTCCAGATATGCTTCTAAAAAAGTTGAATAGACCCAGTAGGGCAAAACTGATTATTTTAAGATTCTGACTGCACCAGCCTGATACGGACACATTTTGAGCCAATCAAAATCAGTTCGGACCTTGTCGGACCAACTTTCTATTTTTAGAAATTTTCTATTTTTAGAAAATTTTGCCAGTATCCGTTTCGAAAGAAACCCAGAAAAACCCAGAAAACTTTACTATTTCGAGAAAATTTCTAAAAATAGCAGTTTTCCTAAAATTTAGGGATGAAAAACTGAGATCTGGGTTTTGTAGGTTAAGCTGCTCTTAGCAGACCCAGATCGTCAGAAATTGAGAAATTTGTGTTTCAACCCTCCATGCAAGACACGCACACCCAAATTTTGACCTTTTTGACTGATTTGACAATACTTTTACTCATTTCTTCAAAATGTCTAAGTGTAACAAAAATTTTTAATTTTGGGTACAACAAAATCGAAGGGTTTTTTCATTTGAAAAAATCGTGGTTTTTTTGCAAAGAATTTTTGAGGGTTTTTGAGGCGTGGGTTTTTTCCATGCAGTTTTGAGATGAGCTTTTACTAGACCAAAGGGTTTTGGAAGTCATCTTTCAGCCTTTCAGCCTTTTTCCTTTCTGTGCAAGTTTGATTTGTGGTATTTTGAGGGTGTTTCGGCCTAGGGTTTTCAGTTGTTTTTCCCTTTTCTGGATTGATTTTTCAGAGTTTGTGGGCAGTTTTGTTGAAAACTCCATGATTTTTGTGGTGGATTTGGCAGATTCGAGGGTTTTGTTGGAGTTTTGTGACCTCTTTTTTTTCGAGGATCTATTTCTGGGCGTTTTCGTCTTTTGATTTTGGGCGATTTTGAAAAAAAATCATGTTCTTCACTATTCATGGGCAGATTTGATGCATAGTTTTTTGATTGGTTTTTACCAATAAAAATTGTGATTTCATGGCAGCTTGAAGGGTTAATTTTTGGGCCAATTTTTGATAGAATTTTTCTGGGAAACATAAAAATTCCTACAAAGAGTTTTTCGAAATTTTTTCTAAAAAAAGTTTACAAGAGTTTTTCAAAAATTTTCTATAAAAATTTTGCTGAAGTTTTATGAGGATTTTTCTAAAAAAATCTTACTTTTTCAGAGTTTTCAAAGGTTTTTTTGAAAAATCTTATAGTTTCTAAGCCTCTTTTTAGACGCTTTTTGAAAAAATCATGAGTTCGGCTAGCTGATTGTCCAGTGTTTGTGCTAGCTGATCACAAAATTACCTCATTTTTCGTGCTTTGGAAAATAGGAGGGATGGCGTCTTTGTCCAATGTTATGTTGGAAAAAACGCATAGGTTCAATGGAAAGAATTACAACATGTGGAAGCAGAGGATGCTTACCATATTTGAAAATCGATGTTTGGATGCGCTTGTTCTAGGTACAAGAGTTCGTCCCACAGTTGCGGGGAAGGATCAAGACAAGTATTATGGAGACAATAGGGAGGCAGTTATGCTTCTAAAATTCTCTGTCATTGATGAGATGTTACCAAAAATACCATCTAGTAAATCTGCTGCGGAGATTTGGAAGCATTTGAAAGATCTCCATGAGACCTTTGACAAGGGCATGGCTTTCTTCCTGAAGAATATGCTGTTTTCCATTATGATGGATGACCAAGTGTCTTTGCAGGAGCACTTGATGAAAATCAAAGATAGTCGCGATCAACTGGAGGCCATTGGTCGTAAGATGGAAGAGGAGGATATGGTGGTGATCACTTTGAAAAGTTTGCCACATTCCTACGAGCACTTCATCGAAACACTCAACATTACATCCACCAATGTTGACTTCAAGTTTGATGAACTGTGCAACAAGCTTCTGCAACGAGACAGGTGGAGGAAGCAGTTTGGGAGCAACAATGAGTCTCCTAGTGTTGAACAAGCATTTACTGTCAAGGATGTTGGCAAAGGAAAGTCCACTCAGCAAAAAGGACGAGACAATTCAGAGGAGGGCTCCAAAAAGTCTATTACTTGCCATTACTATGGGAAGATTGGTTATATACAAAAGTACTGTAGAAAGTGGTTGGCTGATGAGAATTCCAACTAGGAAGTGTCTCAGCAAAGTGCTCAAGTGGCGGAGTATACTGAGCATAAGGAGTTTGCATATTATGCATTTTGATGACCAACACACCAACAAGATATGGGTAGACTTAGTTTATGTTTGTACGATGACCATCAAGGGAGGGTATTAAAGTATTAATTGTAATATTAATGGTCATCTTAGCTTTAGTTAGTTGTTTGTTTACTTTTAGTTAACTTAGTTATCTTTTAGTAACTTTTGTTTATGCTTCAGTTTGTTTTAGCATCTTTGACTTTTAGCTTTAGTTTGCTTTAGTTAACGATGGTTTCTTTTTAGAAACATTGTCTTGTAATTTTCTTTATAAGGAGTTTTCCTCTCCTTTTGTAAACACAAAATAACGATTATTGAATATCAATTATCATTTCATCAACCAATAACCCAACCGCATGACAATTTTTGGCATTGTCTATTAGATCTTGCACAACATTTCAA
>VDFB02344352.1:0-86203 GCA_007258455.2 Sequoia sempervirens
CTTCTCCACTCTATCCCTCTCTTCATTATCTCTTCTTACTGAATCTGACATTATTACAGTTGTGTGATCAACCACTTCCACTGAATTATCTGAACCTTCCACTGTTTTACCAAGGTCTCTTAGAGCTTCTGAGAAGGTATCTGCCTCTGGAACGGGCGGAAACTGATGCTGATTTCTGGCCTGACTTCTGGTGTATGGCCTAGTGTCTTTTTCACTCATCAGTTAACTACTGCAATCTGCCACAGGATGGCAGGGTCTTCTGCTCTGATACCACTGAAATATGCTAACCAATTTTTTTTGAAGGAATAACACAAAATAACCAGCAATGGATGATTGGATTAGCGTTAGCCTCAAATACAAATCTGAACTTGAATGGAAGATACTAAACTTAAACTGAAGAAACTGAACTTGAATAGAAGAACTACTCAACGTCAAGAATGTGCACTCAAGATCCCACTGAGGGCGAGGGGCTAACATATGACGGAGTTTAAGAAATTGAAATTATGAACTAATTAGGCGGATAACCAGCCATGAGAGAACAATTCCACGCTTCCACCAAACAGTGGGGGGAAAAGATTACAAATAAGCAATTCATCCGCTGCGGCGGGCATCCACAATGCTGTGGGGATTCACCACTATGAGTGGGTATGAGATATTACAATTAAATTAACCTCACTGGCGGTAAACCATCCAGGGGACTTATGTGAGAAGAAACAGAAAGAAATTGCAGCAAATTAAACTGGAACAGTACTACTGTTTACAGTTTGTACAATGTGGAATAAGCTGCAAATTACATAAGGAATATAGAATTCTTCATACACAAGATTAAGAGATGATTTTCAATGATATTTTAACCCTCTAACAGCTGCTAATAAATCAGAAATCAGAACTTCAACAATCTGATGTAAAAACAGTAAACTGGAAATTACAATCTGCAACTGTGAGAATCAAGTAAATTATCATAACTCACTCAAATCTCCTCCGAATGGCGTGAAACGAGTTGCAAATGCACCTTACAAGTCTGGCACCCAAATTAGAATCCAGAAACAGCAATCAAAGTCTCCACTTTATTTGGCACGAATCCCAAGACATCATTAAATGGTACGGCCCTTGAGGAAAATCGATTTTGCAATATAAAATTGAATACTTGGAAATAAATTCCCAAACTTTGTGAAAGGTGGCGCCTTCAGTTGACTAATGCATGGCCAAAGTACCCAGAACAGAATAAAATTCGCCTTAGAAGTTATGAACAAAACTCAGCTTCAGCTGTGTAAAAACCAGGAACTTCAAAACTGTAGAATTCACCAAAATTATCAACCTTTATTGCTCAATCTGCTAGTCTGTTGTGAGAAGCAGCAATGTTCCAACTAGGTGTTATATTTCAAACACGAAATTGGGAAGGGGCTAGGAGGTAGCATCCTCGAAGCAATAGCAAAATGTCCATAGTCATTTTGACAGCATAACAGTAAGGTAATTGATGGATAACCCATGCTGGAGTCATGTCTTCATTTTATAAGAATTGAGAAACTCTTCAACTTCCTCAATGGTACGCCAACAGACAACTATTTGAATTCTCCTCATTTTCAAATTTCATAAAATAATATTCCTCATAAAGTGGCGTCCCTTTTTCCTCCAAGCATAACTTCAAAAATATAAAATATTAATATCTCCTTATGACAAGGCGTACCCTTCAAGTCCCCTTTTTTTTTTTAAAACAACTTACAAGTTGTATCCTTAGGCCAAGGGGGTCAATTGAAAATTATAACACTTATGCCAATACTCAACAATTTTCATCAATTAAGGCTTGAGAGGAAAATATTGAAACAATCAATAACATGCTTAACTGAAGTGATGATTGAAGACAACCAACTGCATACTGCCATAACTAGCATTTACTAAAAATAGTAAATAATATGAAATGCTACAAGAGCCAAGCCCAAGAAACCCTAATTTCCACCTCATTCCAGTCTACGGGTTCCGGAATAGACTGAAGAATACCAATGCTGATCACTGATGAGAAGGGGACATTACACGGAACAATGCCTGCCACCTGCACCAATGAGCATTCCCACAAACCACCCTTGGGATTCGAACCTTGGGCAGCCCAACTGCTACCCTTGCCACTTAACCGTTGCACTGCGGGGTCAACCCCTATTAAATTTTTTATTATTAATTTTTTTTTTTTTTTTAACAAGGGGAATCGGGTGCGGCCGGCCCCCATATAACCCCCCACAGCATGGTAAACTTTTTCTGTGACCCGGCGGTCTTGTGAGACCTGGCCGGTACCACTGAGGCTTGTGGGAGAGTCAGACCATGGTGGGCGCCACAAATGACACCTTAACCAACTGGGCTGGGACCGGCGCCCCAAATTTTTTATTATTAATTGTAATATTAATAAATTATTTAATTTATCTACATAAATGTTCAGTCCATTCCCATCAGCATGGCCCCGGGCTTACTCAATCCGAGATGAGATAGATCAATCTCTGTAAATGAAACAAAGGGAATGTTGTGGCTTAGCCACTATTAGAGGTGATAGGCACACAAAAGTTCCGACCCCATTCATCTCAAAACATTAGCATCGAATCTACAAAGAAGTAGAAATGCCATTGCACAAAATTTAGGAGATTTACAGAAGAAATTTGTTTGTGATAGTAGAGGAAAATGTTGAAATTCGTCACAAATCCACCCGAGACCATCCCACACGAACCCATAGGAAGATTCTCAAACCCTGTTCGCACCCCTTGCTGAACCGAATCCGAACTTGGACCAGAGCCCAATTGGACCCGAATTGGCTGGTCCAGGGTGGCAAACCGGTAACTTAGGTTTATCTTATGAGGCAATTGAAGTTGTAGCGGGCTTGGGGAATCGGTTCATCGAGTTCAAAACTTTATCCTACATCAGGATAGGTGGCTTTCTCAAACACCTTATGAATCTCCCAAATATCTAAGTGACAAGATTATTTTGTTAGAGATTTGTAAGCAAGTAATTGAAATCCAAAGGCTTATTGCTAATAAACACAAGGCTAGGATCTCTTTCCCCATTAAGGTGAGTGAATACTCATGCTCTAGCATTCAAAATGCCAATTTTGTTGAGATAGAAATGGCTCATTTGAAGATGCACTTGTATGAGCCTAGAGATATATTTGATCTCATTGGGAGAATTGGACCTCTGATTGGGTCATTTTTTGTGCTTGTGCTAACTATTGAAGACCTTTAGGCAGATTGTCTTGATGAGCGTGAGGTTAGAATAAGAGACTATTGTAGGATGTCTCTTCCATTGATTAAGGGATGCAACTTGGAAAAGGTCTCAAAGACAATGCATGAAGTTGGCAAGGTTCTGGAGCTGTTCTACAACAAATATAAAGTTTATAATCAGCTAATGAGCAGAGTGGATTGGTCAATCCTAGAGGATCCCTCCATTGGGAGTAGAACAAAGCCATTATTCTTAGAACAAGGATGTGGCTAAGACATCCTTATCTCATGGATGATCTGCACCCACAACAGTATAAGCTTGCTCAAGCTCTTGCAACAAAGAAAACGCAAGGAGAATCTTCAATTGTTGTTGTGCAAAGGCAAGGTAAGAAGAAGAATGAGACATCACATGAAAGGATTGTAGTGACAAGGAAGAAGAACAAGTGGAGCCACTACTAAGAAGAGCACACACTATGTAGGATCCCCAACTCCAGATGAAGCGAAATATTTATGTTTTCTCCATGTTTGACAATGTGGGCATTTTGTTAAACAGTTATCCTACTGCTGTCCTGGGTATGCTCCAGATTGTTTTCAGTTTGTTGCCAGGAGATATGATAAATGTTTATGCAATGCATTCCTTATATAATCTCTTCCCCAATTTTAAATACAAAATATTGGCAAGAAAGCAAACAGCAAATGATATTGATTCTCTCAAACTCAATAGAATTCCTTGCACAGAAATTACAGTGATGAGAGGAATTTTGCTGACCTTAAATTTGATATAAATGAAGTCTGCAACAGCACACAGGTATGAATAGAAATCTAGAGCATAGAACAATACAAAATAATGTGCTTGAAACTAGTCACAGATTAAAGGATATACAGCAGCAAGTATTATGATACACTTCATAACCCAAGCACACTGAAAATGTCTTCACACCCAAACTGGAATGACTTGATCCCTTCTACCTTGGATGTCTTGTGTACTGAAGCTGAAACGTCCCTTGGTAGGTAATGGAAAGACTTGACAAAGAGATACGCCCAACCAGAAATGCTGAAGACAACTCACAAGGTGCAGAAATGAAACCCACGATTTGCTGGTAGAGTCCACTTTCAACAGATAATACTATTCTTAGAGATACACTTCCTTAGAAGAGGCTTACCTTGCAATAAATCAGACGCCAATATGGAACAAATACTCCCTCACGCCACTATTCAAAGGCACACGACCCAACACCATCAATATTGAAGAGACCATGTCTAGGGCCTCCAACCAAATCTCACGCCTGGCACAATATAGCAACTTGACCCTTCTTATATCACCTAAACTGCTCACGCCTAGGGCACAATATATCCCACGAACTGTCACAAGGCTGAGACGTGCTGAAAGAGCTAGGAATTTCCCATTGTATGCTGTAAATCTTCACACGGGTTCACTTTCTTTTTTAACGTCATTATTCACACTATTTGCCCAATATAATTTGCTATTCATTCAACTGTCAAACTCTCCTTTAGACAAGCAATAAACTTTTAGTTCAACCCAACTCCCTTTGCTCACGCCCACAATAAAGTTGAAGCCAAAATATTAATAGCAAAAAGATTCTCAAACTTTGTAATGACCCCTTTTCCTAGGTGATCATCAGTTGCAGAGGTTAGTCTATCACTTGGTCCCTGTGGTCTAACATGATGGTTAGAGGGCTCCTTTGAGGGCGTTTGGACTGGCCAATCAATCATTTGAGCTCAATTGGTGTTCCCTAGCTCAGTGTTTCTAGGGTTTTTGCTGTGTACCTTCTTGAGTTTGATTTGGACACTTTGTCCATACTTACTATTTTTAGTAATAGGGTGGTTAGCATCCTGGTCAGTTGGCAGTATTTCCATATTAGGAAAGTTGGCAGATTCTCAACATAAAGTTATCCTGGCATTTATCATGGTCGTGGGTATTAAATTTAAATAACATTAATAATAAAGTTAAATTAAATATTTAACTAATTGCGTTATTTATATATTTTAATGACTTATGATAAAAAGGTGTTATAAGGAGTTTTAAAAGATTATTTTATAATATAAAGTGGCGCCAACTTAAGGGAGATATAAGGCGGGAAATAAAATAATTTAAAATTGCCAACTTGGGCGTGGGAATTGGAGGGAGATATAAAAGCCCTTTTGTGAGCTCATTTGCACATTCACGTTTTGGAGAAAATTGATAAGGGTTTGCTGGTTGGACTGGAAAGTCTGAAAATCTTGGCTTCTTGAGGACGAAAACCCTCATGAGGAACAATATGCTACAGGAGTGAAAGATCTCCCAAGGCTACTTGCTGATAACTCCATTCAGGGGTTATGCATTGCACATTATCGATTGCAGGAAAGCTTCAAATTTCAGGGTTTGAAGGTTTTATTAGGAATTTGAAAATAAATTGATTATAATTTCCAGAGTAACAGAATTTACAGAGATTTGTGAAGGATTTCTAGAGTTTCTTCACTTGTATGAAGTTGCTAGGAGACATGGGCGCTAAGTTTGCTGATTGATCATTGATTGTAACATATTCCAGGTTGGGCGATTGACATATATTCTGTTGGTCATTATAACAGAAATAACATAGAGGGCCTTCCCTAGTGCTGGATGTGTGGATTGAGAGTTATTATTTCTGAAATAAGGCTTCCTACAGTCTACAATACCTTTCATATTGCTAGCCGTGGGCCTTGTGGAGGGTGTGAATGCATTTGTTGTGCGTGAGCTTGATGTGGGACAAGGATATCTGCATATAGATGGCCTGTGTAGGGAAGACAAGGTGCTGCTGGGCGTGACTTTTCAGCAGTAGGGTTATTGCTTCATCAATTGCCATTCTTTGCATATAGTTGTCTCACTTCTACCAGCCATGGAACTTCTACAGGAGCTGCCTTTGCCTGTGGGTCGAGCTAAGTTGGCATTTTGTTATGATTGTAAACTGCAAGTCTGAGTATATTGCTGATTCCTTTATTTGCTCATAAAAAAAAATATTAAAGGTTCTATATCTCATTTGACTGTATTAAATGGGCTCCTAGATTGAAATAATGCAATGCATGTTGTTATCTATTTGTTGGGCTATTTTATGTGATTTGCAAACTTCAAAGTCGTGAAAATACTTTAGATTAGTTCGCATGCTATCTGTTTGACAAAATGTCTCATATGTCAAACTGAGCAAATTCACAAAAGTTTTTGTCGAATTGGGGTGGGACATTACAAACTCTTTGAAATTTGTCTTCTTCGAAGACTTCACAAATTTCTAACCAGACCGTTGGAGTGCAAATGCGAAACTTGGTTGATTTCGCCTGAATCTAGCTAGGGTAAATAGTTTCACTACTGAAACCAGATACCCTTAGGGTTTTTGTCCCAGAGTTTCGAACTTTGAGAGGTCTCTCAAAAACACCAAATAGAATAATAATCTAGCATACCCAAATAAGCTCCCGCTTCCCTTTTTAGTCCTTCCGGAGAAACTTCTAGAATACCCTTTTTAAAATTTCCCTCTTAAACTCCTTTTAATAAAGTGACTTTATAAAATGCCTTTTAAATATTTCCTTAGTGTCACATTATAACATCACTTTAATCTAATTATTCAATGTTACCTTTTTAAATGTACTTTTTTGCTAGACAATATCAAATAATTAAATTAGATTCTGTGGTAGCGAGTTAGAAATCAGGGACATTACACACTAGGTCATCTAGTCTTGCTCAATAGGTAATTAAGGATAGTACTTAGGTGCCACCTACTTGTTGATGTGTTTTTCGTGACCGCACCAACGTAGAATAAAGTCGCCAACGGCTACCCTATCCTCTCTTGATCAAAGTATTCCGCATGCTAAGATTGCAAGAAAGTTCATGCGTTCAACTCCAAGGTTCTTTCAGTGCGAATAGGCTCAGTTGGCTCGATGTGATTTGCTGGTATTTCAAGGGGGACTTACGGAATTGTTCAGCAGCGGAGAAAAGAATTCAAGTGCTCGAAAGATTTGTCTATAAAGCGCGGGTTTCCTAAACTAACCAGAAAGTACTGAATTGAAAGGGGGTAGCAGGGTTTAGAGAGTCTAACCCTATTCTAAGGCGTGGGATATGGAGCTCAACTTCAGCAAACTTCAACCGGACTTCGCTTTGCCTCGCATCGGACAGCTTCCACGGAGTCGGTGCAATCTTCAAGGGAGATGACTAAAGATGTTCAAACCACCACTTGACATGAAGATACCATCACAACGACGCATACCACCATTCAAACAGTGATTGAAGTTAAGCCCAAACGTTTCCAGTTGACCACACAAGGTGCATTCACCATCAGCAAATACACTAGTGGTATGGATAGACGAAGTTGCTTAAATCAAACACCACATTCCACAGCTAACATCTACTTGCATGGAATGAAAATTATACTACTTAGAACTATGCTACCATTTGAATCCGAAGGACGAAGAAACCTTGCTAGCTACTCACAACAAAGACAAAATTCACCATCAATGAAAAACTCTTTTATTGAGAGAGTGTTCACAACAATTTCTTACAAAGTTTTCAAAGGGAAAACTTTCCCTCTTCTTCAAGCTACACTATCAATCTATACTAAGCTACTTCTAAGTTGTCCCTCTACTCTATATCTATTCTAATCTTCTCTACTGTCTACTGAGTTACAAATGAGGGGGACTCCCCCTTTATATAGCTAGCCAAGTCCCAAAAGACGGCTAGGGTTACAATCAATAGAGTGGCTAAAATTGTGCCACCTCAGCCCTAACCCTAAAAACTGCCAGAATAGGGAGTGGTACATTAAATGAATCAAAGATTCCCACTCACTCCCAAAAATAGCAAAGGCAATAAATGCCCACAATCAGTCTTCTAGAAGATTCCGCTTGTAGACGCGTTCGCACTGTCCTTGATCTCCTTTCTTGACGTTGCTCTTTGACTTCTTCCACTTGAGGGTCTTCATCTTTGTCACTTACGCTATACTAAGTCTCAACACTTAGCCATTTTCTTGCAACTTTCTCCCTTCGAGATTGAAACTCGTAACTTTATCTCCCTCCGAAGGTTGTAATATCATCGTGCTTCACCACTTCAAGTCATCATGCTCTGGCCTCAACATTCCTCCTGCAAAACAAGCGAGGAGAAGAGTATTAGAACACTTCATAATACAATCTTAACTTACTTACCTGATTTTCACGTTCTAACTTCCAAGCGTTCACCATTTTCCTTAGCCAACTTTTCAACCCATCTTCCTCAAGGGCGTATCATCTTTAAGAAATTCATTTCACTAACTGGAGCTCTGATACTCAAGTTCGTTCATCTCTGATTTTGGAAGATTAGTCCCACAAAGAATTTGAGCAAATTCACCTAGGCAATTGACTTAAAACTCATCCGCTGAGGCATATTTTTATCTTGAAAACACATTTTCTTCACATTTGCCTTAGAAAGTTTTTAAATTTCCCTTAGGAAATTCATCAACCTAGTGCCCACTAAAAATCTTCACCTCAGAATTCCTGGCAAGCTGTGGAGGACTTTAAAATCAACTCCTCATCGATAATCTTCAATACCCAGAAGAAAATTTTCTCCAGAACGCATCGAACCCATGGGTACGCCACGAACGGGTTCATTTAATTTTCTTGAAATTTGCACCTTGGAAAAAATAAAATTTTTCTAACAAATTTGATTCCGTTCTTCATATCTGTGAAAATCCTGTTGCTCTGACTTGAAAATATTTTATCCACTCTGTGCAGCTGGTATTCTCTGACTTCACTTACGACAATTTTGCTCACATCTTGAGAAATTTCACCACCTTAGAGTCTAGGCGCATTTTCTAGAGGAAGAAAATATTTGTGCCTTAGAAAATTTTTGATCACCTTGAAAATTTTGCCTTAGGAAAATTTACTCAACTTTGTCCACCTTGCCTGCGAGGTAAAATTTCAGTTCATCAACTTAGAAAATTTCTCTTGAAGGCGCATCACACTTAATTTATTTTTCATCTGGCAATTTCAACGCCTAGGCATGCATTACTCATCCTTTGTATTTTATTCTCCATAAAATTTCCAACGCCTTAGCAACTATCATCAAGACCTTAGGCACAGTTTATACTTGCAAAAGGATTTCTATTTCCACGCCTTAGCCATTTTACTTCACCACCTTGCAGGCTTAGCATTTTCAACGCATATGACACTTCAAGAGGGATATTCACTTTACCACGCCTTAGGAAAATATTTTCAACACCTTTTATCTTGTTTACCATTTTGCATTTACCTTTACCACCTTCAACTTGGGCGCATTTCCACATAGGTGAGGGATAAGAGTTGTTGACTTGTCGACTAGCTTTTATTTTAGGCGCATTTGAGAGAGGGAGGAGGATAGACTTATAACCACGCCTTTGAGTGACCCTTCAACTCCCTTGTTTTGTCTTGACATGGCTTGTTTTGGGCGCATTTAGGCATGCAAGGAGGATGAAAACTGTTGACCATGTTGACTTACTCCCTTTAGGCGCATTTCAGCTTGCTAGAAGATGGAATCTTTTCCAACGCCTTAACCTTTTGTCTTTTCATGCCCTGATTTGGGCGCATTTTGCATAGGGAGAGGGATAAAAGATGTTGACCTTTGCTTTGACCACTCACAACTTGGGCGCATTTTACCCCCTGAGAAGGATGATCTTGTAATTTGGGCGCATTTTGAGGGGTGAGGAGGATAAACATTTCACACTTAGAATTTTTTTTGCTTGGCATTGCCTTGAAGGCGCATTTGGGCGCATTTCACCATGCCTAGTGGATGAAGTTCTAGACTTAGAAAATTTTCCTCATTTTTGCCAGTATTTCATGCCCTGCTATTTATAGTAAGCCCTCTGATTTTGCATCTCTGAAGCTCGGAACGACTTGAAATCTTGCACCCTGCATCCTTATGACCTCATTGTTTTGTCAACACTGCCATTTTTAGTCACCCTGCTATTTTTAGCCTATTTCTGAAGGTGGTTTACTATAAATAGTAACCTCTTGTTTCTAATAGCTCCACTGCTCCGATTAACTTGAAATTTGGATGAGGTGCTCCTCACCACATGGCCTGTCCGTCGACATCAACGCATGCACTCGATTTACTATTTTTAACCAATTTCCAAATTGACTTACTATAAATAGTAAGTGCTCCGTTTGTCTTGAAATTTCACCAGCAGATAGCCTGAAGGATGCTGATCGCGATGGTTTACATCGGTTTTCGAAAATTCTGACCTTTTACCCTTCTTTTCAGGTCCCGAAGTTGGAAACCCTAATTTTCTCTGCATGCGTATCAAATGGTCTCTGTTTCTCTTCGTTTTTGCTGCATTGCGATCAACTCATGATTCTGAACTGCTGGGAGGCGGCTGCCGGGACACACCGGCTAAAAATAGTAAGTTCCTTACTGAGTGATTATCTCCATTTGCATGTCACACCATCGCGAAGCTCTCGAAAAACCCACCAGGAATCATCCGACATGCAAAAGAAACCCTGACATGCAAACCCTAAAAATAGCCTCGGAAGACTGCATTATGAAAGTTGTCTCGTTTTGCATGTTATATCGTCGCGAAGGTCTTGAAAAACCCAGAAGGAATATCCAGACATGCAAAGAAAAACTCTGCATCTGAGCCCTGAAATTTGTCCCGGAATCTGGACTGCTAAAAATAGAAAGTTGCCTGTTTTCGCTCAAATTTTGCATACGAGTAACCTGATGCGCTCTGAACGCTGTGTGACTGTCGGAATCTCAAAAATGCTGACAAACTGCATGTAATTTCACACTTACTAAAAATAGTAAGTACCTCAAAATCAGATGAAAATCTGCTGAGAGCCTGCTGGAAGCACACTGACAACAACGTTAGCCTCAGATTTCAATTTACTCACCCTATTCGACCTCGGACTGACCAGGAAAGATGAAACCCTAATTTTCAGACTTGGTCAATTTCATGCTTTAGCTCACTGACGGGCGCAACCCCAGAAAGACAGACAGTAGAAAAGAGAGACAACGACAAACAAACGAACAACAATGCCAAAATTATGGGGGTCCCCATTTGCAATGGGGCGATGTGTGAAAAAGGTCACAACACTACTCTTGTTGCATCTCCACTTCTTTCTCCCCCTCTTTCTTTGCCTCCATCAAATCCAATCCCTTCCCTTCTAGAAATTGGCACTTTCAGAGCAATCAACTGAAAAAGATGTGGTAATTGAAGGTTAGTAAGTTAAATCTATTTAGGAAGAAATGTAGGTGCCTACCAAAATTCCAGAGGGAAGTACAATGCAGGGTATTGCCTCATCTTGTAAGTGTTGATGTGATTTTTGTGACCGCACCAATCAGCCGAAGAACAAAGTAGTTTGAAGGCTATTCCGTTCTCTCTTGATCAAAGTATTCCGTGTGCTAAGATTGCGAGAAAGTTCACACGTTCAACTCCAAGGTTCCGAATACTTAGAATACCCTCAGTTGGTTTGATGTGAGTTGCTGTGTTCTCACGAGGGGACTTACACAATTGTTCAAGATTCTTGCAGCTAACAACAGATGGATGATTTGAAGGGGATTTTGCGCGTATGATTTGGCAATGAGTTCGTTTTCCTAAAGCTAACCAGAAATGTGCAGAAAGTAAATGAGTGTAGAGCCTATGAAACTTATATTCTATTCTAAATGCAGGATATGCGGAGCTCAACGTCGGACAGCTTCAGCAAAATTAGTGCAATCTTCAAAGGGATAGCAAAAGATGTTTAGATTACAATTTAGCATACATACACCATCAAAACGACACATATAAGTATACAAATCACAGTCGAAGTTAAACTCAAGATGATCTCCAGTGGACCACGCAAGGCGAACTTATCATCAATAAGCTGCTAGTGGTATGGAATGAAATGAAGCTACCTCAATAAAACGCCACACATCAAAGTAAACTACTTGCATGAAATGAAAATTATGCTACTTTATGCTACTTGGATCCGAAAGAAAGAAGAGACCTTGCTAGCTATCCATGACAAAGACGAATTCCACCATCAATGAAAAGATCTATTATCATGAAAGTGTTACACAGCAATCTCCACAAAAGTTTTCAAAGGGAAAACTTTCTTTCTTCTCCACACTATGCTAAGCAAAATGTCTACTATGCTCTACTCTCTAGTCTCCAATCTCTAACTCAATTCTGATTCTAATCTAATGAATTACAAATGAGGGGGACTCCCCCTTTTATAGTTAGCCCAGTCCAATGGACAGCTAAGATTACAATCAAAAGAGTGGCTAAGATTAAGCCACCTTAGCCCTAACCCTAAAAACTTCCAGAATGGGGAGTGGTGTAATAAATGAGCAAAGATTCCCACTCACTCCCAAAATAGTAAAGGCAATTAATGCCCACAATTAGTCTTCTAGAAGATCCTCGTCCAGTAGTGCATTCCCATTCTCCTTCTCTTTGGCTGCAAACTCAACGAACCTGCCAAGTACAGCCTCAACCTCCTGCACTGAAATGGGTGGAATGCAATCTAGCTGAAACTCTAACACCGTGACTGAATGTTCATGCCTTGTACAAGATTTTCTCCAAGCAACCAAGGAATCCTGCGTGCTCTGGATCAAGGTGGAGAAAGTAGAAGTATTCTCGAAATCATCCTGTACGAAGGTCTTCACCTCAGAAAAGAAAGGCACCAGCCTACCCCTCAAATTATCAATATTCACCTCATCCGGATTCAACCGCCTAGCAAATATGGCCTCAAAAGTATTTTGAACTCCATCAATGATATTGGCCATAGCCTTACGTACCCTGGCTGAATCCGCTTGTGCTGCGTCGAAGAAACCACGTCCCGTGATTGCTGAAGAATACCATCTAGAAAAGTCGTACCTGTCATTCTCCTGAATGACCCCTCCATCAATCAGCAATCGCAAAGGGACATGCCTCAATGCCTCAAGACGCTGAATTACTTTGCTCTGATAGACAAAAGCATCACCCCAGGCCTGATCAACTGCCTCCATCCGTGCCAAAATACTAGAAGCCTGCTGAAAAGCAAAAACAAGATCTTCCATAAACTTTTCTGTCTCAGCACGAACTCCTGTGACCCACTTGTCTGCTTCCTGTGCCATCTTCCCTAACTCCATCAAGCCACTGATTGACTCTCTAGGTATCTCTGCTGGAGGCTCTATCACTGGAATCTCCTCCCCATGAGAACGAGACAACTGCTGCACATATCCAATTAGAGCCTTATGCTCTCTTTTCAACTTCTTGTACTTTCCTTCCTTCTTGAATAATCTGTCCTTGAGGGCGAGGTAGGAGTTATCACACTCCTCTACAATCTGTGCACCAGTGGGGCATCCTAACTCCAAAGTTGTGACCACGTAATTCTCTGGCACTGCTTCATCTCGGTCACAATCAACCTGTGGCACAGCCATGTGAAGGGTACGGGAACCATCCTCATTAGTTGATATCTTCGAAAACTTTCGTGCTCTCTTCTTCTGTGGAGGTGCACTGATCCTGTTCCAGAACTCTTCCATTTCAACTGTTGGATCAATCTCCTCGTTGGGGCTTCTCCTCATCCTATCCCTGAGCCAATCAGGTACTGTATATTGTATATCAAAGGGCTGCTGCTCCTGTGCCTCTACTTCTCGAACCTGTTCAACCTCTACAGCATTCTGGTGAGGCTCATCGTCCTTAAGTGGCTGAGTGTCTGCTGAAACTATATCCTTATCATCCTCCATAGCCGCTTCTAACTCTTGTTGAAACTGAGGGTCAGTGGTAGTCCCCTCATCATCCTGCTGATCAACCCTACTAGGTGCGTTGACACTTTGGCCAACCGATTCTCTCCGTGGTGGCTGATTGTTTTCCTGTACTGCCTGCACCTGATTCAATGCATTCCTCTGATCAGCAAATAAAGAAACCTCGTAGATACTTGGAGAACGTGTCTCCAATGGCGCGGGTGACTCAACTGCAACTCGTGGAGGCTCCGGCCGAATAGGCTCCTGCCGAACTGGCTCTTTCCTTCTGGACTCTGGACCTCGTGTTATTTGTTTCTTTCTGCCGGTGGTGGGTGTCCTGTGATCTCCCATCAAATTGTAAGTCAAAGCAATTGACGTACTCTTCAATCTGCTCACATGCCTGTCAACCCATGCTCTGGTAAATGTCAAGACTGGAATAGAAAGTGTGTCCAAGTCAGCAACCTCTGGGTCTGACCAATCCAGGAGCGGAAGCGGAGTATCCCTTACTGCGGCATAGTCTGGATGGACAACGTCCATATCCTCATTCACCTGGTTTGGAACCGGAACAACTTCGCATTCCCTGATCATGTTAATCGGCAACCGAGAAAACATTCTTTTTCTGACTTCAACCTCATCTGATGCATCAGCCCAATAGTCCTCAATATTTGCCTTGTGTTTAAACTCCTCTGACAGTACCCATTTGATGTTATTATGTGGATCATAGTTCTTTCGGCTGGTGTGGTATGAAAAGTGATAAAATTGAAGCTCACTCTTGGCTTCTCTGGCTGCCTGTAATGAAGGACACACTTCGTCCGAATTGCCCATGACAATTGGGAAGTCAACACCTCCCTTCTTCTTCTTCTTTTGAATTTTATCGTAGGCAACCAATTGTCTAGATATCTCTAGCATTAAAATTCTATCGGTTGGGTACTTTGGCAGCCTATATGGGTATGATGGAAAACCTTGCAGCCTTATGTAAGAAAACTTTGGAAACTGTATAAACCAGCACCCATACCTTTCAATCAATTCTTGGGCCTCTTTCGAGATTCTGTGATGCATCCGCTCCTGAAGCAATCTCGTGATATGCATGGTGAAGGCGTCATTGACACGCTTGTAATGAGTGGTACTTGCCAGGTGCAACTGCGGACAAGCCTCATGGATTTTGAATTGGCGAGAGCCACAACCAACAGGTTCCTTGTACGAAATCCCTCTATACTTCGTCATACGAGCCAACATGTAGATGATGTAAGAGCTCATATAGAACGTCTTCGTTCTTCTCAGGCTCAGGAGCTGCTCGTGCAAATTGTCACTGATCATCACAGCCCAGTTGACGTAATCTTTTCCTTCCAGTACGAGGTTGATGTAGTAGAACATCCAGGGCTCGAAAATAAATGATTGTGGGCAGCCTCCAACTCGACTCAGCATCATAATAAGGTCACAATATTCCTGTTTCAAGTCATCCGCTATAATTTGTTTTGGCAACTTCATTCGAGAAGGCTTGTGATTGATCATCCAGTGAGTATTGATTGTCTCCATGCATCTCTCGAATGCAGAAGCATACATTCGCTTAGCTCGCTCTCTGGATTTGTAAACAATGTTTCTGTGCACCGGGATCCCGAAAGCTTCACCAATGGCTGAAGGAGTGAGATTAGCAAGTACTTGTCCATCTGGTGACATGATTGACCTGTGATCTTTCTCATAGCAATTGGCGCACTTCATCATCAGCTCCGAACACTGAATGGCTGGTGGGAAACCAGCAGCTGCATATAATCCGCTTCGAACAATATTGTGCGAAGTGTTCGAAGGTCGATGACTTCCAATCCCCAACATTCTGTTCTTGAAAGTTTCGAGGTTGATGGAGCCCAAGTTGGTATCTGTTAGCTTGCCTAACTTCGAAATGAATTTTGACTCTGGCATAAATGTCTTGCTCAGCTTTTTTATAACCGCTTGCCTGGATGCACCATTGTTGTCTTTGCCAGTCGGCCTTGCCTCAGCCATCTGCAACACAACAAACATTCATCAGCAAATTAATTTATAAAATAAATAAGACATTGTGTAGGGGCTGCATTCGACTTCAAGAACTTGAAAAGCTGCAATAACATTTCTTATTCGCAAACCTCAGCTTCTTCTCTTCAACAGATTTTGAACTTTAATACTTAGAAAATATTTCTAAGTAAACTTCAACTTCAGCAACTTGCAACTTCAATCAGCAATTGTAAATTCGTACTTCTTCAAATCAGCAAGTTTGGACTTCACTAACTCTTCTTACTTCAAGGCGTCCTCAGCTTCAGCAATATGATCTTCTTCAAGCTTCAACAAATTTGAATTTTAGTCACAAGAACTTCCAACGCCTTTCACCTAGCAACCTTCACCAAGTTAGCAAGTGCGTACCTCTAGCATCAGCAATAAAACAAGCTCAATCTTCAACAAACTCCTCTTTAAGTCGAAATTTCTTTAGCCATCATTCACTTCAGATTTGAGCTCCAGCAACAAACTCAAGTCGTCCTTCTCAGCTTCAAATTGAATCCAGCAACACTTCAGCCTTAACAAAAATTCGAACTCCTCAAGCTTCAGCAATACTCAGCAATACTTCACTTAGAGCAAATCGAATTCTTCAACTGTGAAAAACAAGTGAGAAACTTCTCAATTTTATAGCCAAAAATCGAATTCTAGGAGCCAATTATAGCCAATACATTAAATTTCCACTACTCCACTTCAAGAATTCGAATTTCCCTCTCTGGTATTTCTGACACTTGTCTGAGAATCTCAACCTTCTAGAAGTTCGACTTTGACTGGCATCTTAATTTACTTTCAAAAATGTTTAATTAAATTTCATCTTTTAATCCATTTAATTCCCCAGCTGAAGCTCTGCCTTGCAAATTTTAAATTTGAATCATCTTTGATGCTCTGGAAAATTCATCTGTGAAGAATTCGATCGAAATTATCTAGGCAATTCACTCCAAATTCGTTGTGTGGAGAAATTTATCTTGAAAACACTTTTTTATTCACTTTGCCTTAGAAAAATTTAAATTATCCCTTAGGAAAATTTCACGATTTTGAGCACTGATTGAATTCTTCACTGAAAAAGTGTCGGCGAAGTGTGGAAGACATGGAAATCCATCTATCATCACAAATGTTTATTACCCAGAAGAAAATTTTCTCTGAAACGCGATGAATCCATGGGTGCACAACGAACGGGTTTATTTAATTTTTAAATTTTGAACCTTAGAAAAATATTATTCCACCAATTTAAATCCGTTCTTCATCTGTGAACATCCCGTTGCTCTGATTTGAGAAATTTTTAAATTCATCCTGCATTGTCATCGTTCTGACTCCGTCACTGGAAAATTGTTCGTGCTTCAAGAAGAAGAATTCACCACCTTGAGCTCTAGGCGTATTTTCTAAGGAAGAAAATACTTTTCCTTAGAAAAATTTTAAATCATCTTGAAAATTTTGCCTTAGAAAAAATTTTGCCTTGGAAATTTTTATTCAATCTTGCTCATTTTTGCCTATGAGAAAAACATCAACTTTGCTCATAAAATCTTCATGAGGGCGCCTAGCATAATTACTTCCATTGCCTAGGAACTTTGTTTTATTCATCACCTTGCATTTTATTTGAAAAATATTTTCACTTGAAGCTCCAACGCCTTAGGAAAAATTTTCATCACATCATCTCATATTTCACTTCACCACCGTAGGCGCATAGCATACTTGAAGAAAATTAAAACCACGCCTAGCATTTTGTTTTCACCTTACACGCCTTAGCAATATTTATTTTCACTCACCACCTTGGGCGCATATAGCACTTGAAGAGGGATAACAACCACGCCTAGCATTTACCTTCCTTTCACCACGCCTTGGAGTATTTTGCTTCACCCTTTTACCTCATCCACCACCCTTCATTCACCTTTACCATCTTCAACTTGGGCGCATTTTGCCATGCCTGCAGGATGACTCTTCAACTTCTCCGTTTTTATCTTCACTTGACCTCATTTGGGCGCATTTCCTCATAGGTGAAGGATGAAAAACTTTGACTTGTTGACTTTCTTGCTTGTTGGGCGCATTTCTTATGTAGAGGAGGACGAATTTCTTTGACTCCTTTGACCTTTTGTTGCATGGGCGCATTTGAGAGGGGGAGGAGGATAAACTTTTTCCAACGTCATCTTGTGACTCTTCGCCTACCTTATTTTTTCTTGACATGGTCCCATTTGGGCGCATTTGAGCATATGTGCAGGATGAAACTTGTTGACTACTTTGACTCACTTGCATTTTGGGTGCATTTCCACCTATGTGTAGGATGGGCGCATTTGGAGGGGTGAGGAGGATAACCTCAACACTTAGAATTTTTTTTAACCTTCATGCCTCAAGGTGGGCGCATTTTGCCATAGCTACAGGATGTAAAACGTTGACTTTCCTTGACTTTCCAAGCATGGGCGCATTTTAGCCTAGGAGGTGGACGAAATCTCATTTAGAATTTTTTATGCTTTCACTTTGAGTTGGGCGCATTTTGCCTAGGTTGCAGGACGAAGTTCCAGACTTAATCAATTTTTCTTGTTTTCCCAGTTTATCCATGCCCTGCTATTTATAGTAAGTCTCTCGATTTTGCATCTCTGGAGCTCAGAATGACTTGAAATTTCAAACACTGGATCCTCACGACCTTGTTACCCTGTTGGCATTGCTATTTTAGTTGGCTTGCTATTTTTAGCCCATTTCTGGAGGTGATTTACTATAAATAGCAACTGCTTGCTTCTGATAGCTCCACTGCTCCGATTGACTTGAAATTTGAATGGCGTGTTCCTCACCACGTGACCTTCCCACTGACATTGGCGCATGCAACTGATTTGCTATTTTTAGCCTGTTTCCAAACTGACTTACTATAAATAGTAAGTGCTTCGTTTGACTTGAAATTTTACTAGCAGATAGCCTGAAGGATGCTGATCGCAATGGTTTACACCGGTTTTCGAAAATTCTGACTTTTTACCCCTCTTTTCAGGCCCTGAAGCTGGAAACCCTAATTTGTTCTGTATGCATATCAAATGGTCTCCGTTTATTCTCGTTTCTGTTGCATTGCGATCAGCTCGTGATTCTGAAGTGCTGGGAGGCGGCTGTCGGGAAGCACTTGCTAAAAATAGTAAGTTTCTTACTGAGTGACCATCTCCGTTTGCATGTTATATCATCGCGAAGCTCTCGAAAAACCCATAAGGAATATGCCAACATGCAAAGAAAACCTTGACATGCAAACCCCTAAAATAGCCTCGGAAGGCTGAACTCTGAAAGTTGTCGTCTCACTCTACATGTTATACTGTTGTGAAGGTCTCGAAAAACCGGAAGGAATATGCCAACATGCAAAGAAAAACTCGTGTCTAAGCCCGAAATTTGTCCCGGAAGTTGGACGCTAAAAATAGAAAGTTGTCTGTTTCAGCTCAAATTTTACGCGATGTGCTCTGAATGCAATGTGATTGTCGGAATCTCAAAAATGCTGATAGATTGCCTGTAATTGCATACTTACTAAAAATAGTAAGTACTCGAAATTTGATGAAAATTTGCTGAGAGCCTGCTGGAAGCATACTGACAACAATGTTAAGCTCTGTTTTCAATTTACTCACTTTGTTCGACCTCGGACTGACCAGGAAAGATGAAACCCTAATTTTCAGACTTGGTCAATTTTACGCTTAAGCTCAGTGACGCACAATCCTCAAAAGGCAGACATCAGAAGAGACCCAAGCCAAAAGACCAGAATGGAGCAAAAATTAGGGGGTCCCCATTTTGAATGGGGTGATGTGTGAAAAGGTCACAACAGTAAGGTAGAATCTTATACCCCCATTCAAGTGCTAACACCTTCACCACCTCCTTCTCAAGGAATCATTTTAGGAAGAATTCCATCACGACCTCTAAGACCTCCCAACTCAACTCCTCCATGTAATGCCCCTTTCTTCGATGTAGGTGTTTGGAGAGGACCTTTTAGCCTAGTTAATTCTTGTAGGTTAATTTGGGGATTTGGAGAGGGAATAATTTGATTAATCAAATGTGGTTGTCTCAAATAATTATCTCTTGGGCAACCTGTAATTAATTAATTGTTTGTTTTAATATTGTAAAGTGATTTAGTTGGAGCCAAAAGTTAAATAATATAAATCACTTTATGAGGAGTTAGAAGGTTTTATTATTTAAAGTGAATTTTAAATTATGAACTTCTCAAAAGTTCGCAAGAGGGATATATAAAGAAATTGTGAAAAGGAAATTGGACATCTTTTGGTCATTTTTATCTTCTCATTGTGAAGTTGGACATTTTTGTTCATCTCAAACCCTAGGATGAAAACCCTAAGGAATATAAGCCTGGTTTAGAAGGTTTCTTAGGATTGATAGAAACCTTTCATGCTCAACCAAAGAAGAAAAGAGATAGAACAGTGTCTACAACCAGTATGGATGTAGAAAGGGCAAGGATTGCATAAGTTGCAACTCCTTAGTAGACAAGGATGAAGAGGACATGCAATCGACAAATTATCAAACGCAGACAGTCCACTTAGGCCATCAAACGAGGGAGGAAGAGAGGGAATCTCTCAATAACTTGGTTTTTGCTCTTGTAATGTCCCTTCCTTAGGCAACTCAGACCTTAGCAGAGGTTGGCTTGCTACTAGGGTTCCCGTAGGTAAGCAGTTTGGTTAGGGGACCCAATCGGGGGTTGTGGAGCCTTGCTGGGAGCTTTTTGAGCCTTCAGTTTGGGGTTCAGAGGATGAATCCAAAGTTAATTTGGAAATATTAAAGTTGGCTCTAATGGAATAATAAAAAGGGTGAATAGTAACAGAGAATTAGAAGATGAATAGTGAAAAGTTCACCGCCCTTGTGCCATGATGCCTAAGAGACATAACTTGTGTGCTTTTAAAAACAACATAAATGATTAAAAAGGGGGCATAGTGAAAGGCCACGCCTTGCATAAGGAAGACCAAGCAAATTTTATTAAAATTACGAAAAAGTATTCATGTGACAAGTTAAAAACCCTAAAAAGGGGGGTACGACCTATTTGGAGGGAAGACAAAAAGTTATAAAAAGAGATGGAGGCTGCCATTTGACACATGAAGAGTTTATATTTTTAGAGTAGCTCGCAGGTTGGAGCTCAAGAAGTGTTTCTACATACAGATTTGGCCTTCCAGGAACGAAAACTCTTGGGAGAAGGGAGTGTTAAACGTAGCCCCAACATTCTAGAAGGCACAAAGCAGATTTCTTATCAGTTTGGCAACGATTATTTGGGAAGGATATTGCAGATCAGTCATTTGGAAGGGCAGAAATTCATATCAAATTTCAGATCAGACCCTTTTGAGGACATTTCTACCATCATACAACAGTATTACAGCCAGCCATACCACCATTGGGCATTTGGGCATCAAAACCTAGGTGTCAAGTGGAGTTCTTGAGGGTTTGGAGCTGGAAATTCACTTACAGCAGTTAAAATAACTCATCTCATACCTGGAGCAGATTTGTGGAGTTATATTTAGAGCTAGAAGAGTTCAAAATTGCTGTCTCAGAATTATATCAGACCTGAGAGTTTTGCTTCAGTCATGTAATAGTTCATTTCTAGGTCTATTGATGAATGGGTATGTCGCATTTAGCCCAAATTCCTGTAATTTCAGTATTTTAGTAATAGAATTGTTGTATATCTCAGTTATTTTCCATTTCCAGCATTTGTCATATGTCATGTTATATGCATAAACTCAAAACACACAAAAAAATCAGGAAAAACGCAAAAACAAAACAAAAAACATAACCCTTCCTATTTGCTGGTCAAAGACTGTGAAAAGACAAAACTTAGAAAATTAGATCAGATTTGGGTTGGGGATCTTTCAGCTCTCTTGAACTAAATGGAGAAGGATGTAAAAACTAAGAGAGAGCTTAGGGCATAGGTCAGTGAATTAAAGGCCTGTATAAACTAGCTTGCTTGACCCATCGATGCAAGTTTACCGGTACCTGCAATTTTGAAATCATTGGACAAAGGCAAACACAAGCAAGATGTTGGTTGTGTGAGTAATGCCACTAATGCTTGGAGGAACTCACTTGAAATGCAAGAAAGGAAGCTTATTAGGGAGGTGGTCTAGTCATATCACAAGTTGAGTGACAATGATCGAATTTGATGAATTGTTGGATCAAGAGCTCACCCAACTAGAGGATCACTTGCACTTGTTAAGGAAAATGCTTAGGATATCATCTGAGGAGTTGCAGAATAAGTGTGTTTTGCCAGATGGTAATCGAGGAATGTACATAGAGTGGTTTCATGTCACTAAGTATAGAGTAAAGTGTTGAAGCATTCAAACATAAGTTGGCCATGAGGAAAGATGTAGCTTTATGGCCGAAATAGAAAGGTTTTCCCCTCAAATGCTATCATCATATAATTTGTTGGGATAGTGAGAGAACAGCTCATTGAGGACTTAATTGATGAGTTAATAAGGATGAAGGGGAATTTTGACATTTTCCAAGACAGGATATTGGAGATCAAGGGAACAACAAAATCAATTGGAAAAATTCTCTCTGCTAAGAAAATTGAAGTCCAGTACACAACCACCTCAGATTCCAATCAGGTAGTAGAAGGACCATATCAGTTCTAGTTGCAGTTTCCAGAGATGTAAATGTGAAACAAATCATAATTGCCAAATTGGATCATTTCCTCCTTCCTCGGTGTTGTATGCCTTAGTTGCCCCACTTCTTTTTGGGGGTTAAATTGTATTATTTTTAGGCTAGGTTAGTTAGTTGTGCATTTATTGTAAAGGGCCTAATTGTGGGAAGTTGTGAGATTTGGCCCTAACGATCAGATTTACCCTAGGCCGGCATGATTTTGTAATGGGTGATTTGGGCGCCCAAATGTGACTTTTTGGGATTTCTAAGGCTTTGTAAAGGGTTGAAACTTCTGGAGAAACAAGCAAAGTTTTGAATTTTCAGCATAGGAAGTCTTCTGAAAATTGTAAGCAGCATATTGCAAATTAATTAACTTGGTGAAATTTATTCAATGTGTTTATAGTAGAGTTATGTGTAGAATCTGCACATGGAATATGGTGGTTTTATGCATTTAACTTGAATATCTTTATATTTTCAGTTTCTAAGAATCTTGCACTGGTATTGTTGGTGGTTGTGTGAATACTATTCACTGCAGTATAGGTCTATCTGGGTTTCATTAGACCAATTAGAACTAAGGAATAAAACATACTATATCATTGTCTGATTTATTTTATGTTCAATTCATATTTATTTTCTTTGAAACCCTAACCTCTTTTGCCTTCTTTTGCGTTTTGTTAGATTTAGAATAGATTAAGGGTAGCTTAGAAATGGAGTAGAGGTAGATTAGATAGAATTTTACTTGAGAACTTAAAATATTTATTTAATCTTTAAGAAACTTTGATGCATTGACTGTAAAAATTTGTTTAGTTTGATAATTACTCAGCATGCCCCCTTGTTAAACAAATCACATAGGCCACTCAGCTTTTCAAACACTATCAAGACTTGACATAAAAGGGACCTTGGAGTTGATCCATCCTCATGATCTATGAACTTTTTAGGACAAGTAGGGTATCTTTCATTCTATTTGTGTTTGTTGTGTCAAGAGACCCATCAACACTACCATGTGTCACACCTATTGGTCATTTGCTTTTTCTTACCTACATGAGTATTTAAAATCCTGAAGAGTGCTTGGTCAAGTTTGTTACTTAGTGGTACATGTGATCTGACAAGTTAGTGGATTTTTACTCTATATAAGCCTCCCTGGGCCAATCAAACATTCCCAAGAATCCATCAGGTAGTTGAATTGTCTACAGAAGGAGAAAAATGGCCATTAATGCATGCCAAGCTTTTGGTGATCAATGGAACACAAAGCACCCTAGAGGATCAAATTGAGAAAATGTTTGCACTTTCGGTTACTTGCAAAATCGAGTATTTAATTGGTTTTACTAACAATCTGGATTAACTAGGTATGATCAGGGTTGGATCTGATTGTTTTTCTGATTCTGGCATTTAAGATTGTATGGGGAGGAATACTTGTTGGCTGTAAACATCCTGACTAGTAGATTTGTTGTAATCTGATTTCTTGCCTTTGGTCCCTGTGTTTATAAACTAGTAGTGTAGTTGTGAGTGGGGATGATCAGTTATAGGTTTTGTCTACCGCAGATAAAAAAATGAGCTTCATTTACTACTGATAGCTCATTTCATTCTTCTTTTTCTTAAGTCGACTATGCACCCCTCTGAATTGAGTTTGTTAGTTCAGCTGCTTGCTCTGATAGTTCTTCATAGAACGTTGTTTCCTCAACTGCATCCAATATGGATGGCAATTAGTCATAATATAGGCTTCAAGAGGTTTGAACTAGCCATTTCTAGCTGTTTAAGATGCCAAATGGTAATCTACAAAATTGTTCTGCCATTCTGCAAGTTTGTAAAAAAGTTGCATTCTAGGCCTCAAAATTTCCCTGGGTTCCTAGAAAGGTCACAAACTGGTCAAAATAGGGCTTTAGGCTGCTCAAAGGTGTATCTGTCACTTGCGCTTCTTAGTTTACCCTCACCAGTTAAGGGTCGGTGAGAGCAACATTATAATTGTTGCAGAGTTTTTGGCATTACAGCAGTGGTTGAGCATTTGTTTATTAAATGTTCCCCTTTGTAATGAAATATAATTTTTTCATTAGCTACTTTGGATACACGGACATGAGTTGTTTGTTTAGGTTCTATTCTAAAGCTTGTCTAACTCTTCTATCTTATTTTACAATGCATTACTTTTAACAGCTTAAGTGTTTTCATGCAAGATATGCTTTCAAATCTCTGCCTTGGTTTATTAGCTGACTGATACAATGTTACCTATATGGTGCCCTTGAAAATATACTGTTTATTCATGAACATATTTACCTTGAGGAGATTTGGCTATAATTTTTTGTGCATATTATAAATGTTCTTGTTATTTAAAACTTCTTATGAGGTATCCATATTCTAACAGTGTTAGTCACCAATTTCCAGGTTGCTTTTTTCTGATAAAAGACGACAAAGCTTTTATTTTGATGATGAACACTGCATCTATAGTTGGCTTTTTTGCCAGGATTGCCTTAAAGGAGGTGAGGCTTCTACTCCTAAATTAAACTATGGTCTAGAATTGACTTGTTAAGCTGCAGGTTGCTTTACTGCAGACACTTCTATTTTGGTGTTGTCTGTTTTACATTTTTTAAGAGTGATAACTAATTAAGAAAGCAATCTAAAGTTGATAAGGCAAAATCATTTTTTCAGTATTTGCATGTAAACACTTCTGTGTTCTTATGAAGAAAGAAGAAATTTTATATTGAATGTCAGAATTCATTTGTTGAGAATTTACTGGTGCGATACAAACCTTTTTTGAATGCAGAGTCCACTACTTATCTGGGAATAGATCATAAAATATTTTAAAAAATGATAACAAATAATGACCTAGCATAAGGAAAAGACAAAGGAGAGTCGAGCATAAAGAAAAGACATAAAAAACTGAACAGAAAAAGGACAAATACTGAAGCTCAACAGACATCAAGGTTGGAAGATCGTCCAATACCAATGAAGCATTAAAAGCATATCTGCTCCAGTATACTGGGGGAGGGGAATGGGAGTTGCAGCAGCAATAGAAGCATTCCATGCTAGGAGAGGCAGGGGTTGATTCAGTAGGGGAGATGCACTTGTATAATGCTCCATTGGTTCCATGTCCACTCTGAAATTGGATTGAGTTCAATAATAAGTCTAAGAGTCAGCATTTTTCTATGTTGCTGGTTCTGGTACTTGTTCGGGTTCAAGTTCATGGTTCCGGCTAAATTTTTTTGGGGTTGGGTTCGTTTTGGGTTTGTCTGTACAAAAATAATGTAAAAAACATATATATATATGCATGATTAATATTTAATATTCATTGTCCAAATTTCAAGTTCAATATTAAAATAATAATATCAAGTTCAACACTTTTAATCATCAAATAGATTTTCTAAATCACCGTTGACATTAGATGTAGGAACATTAGATGAACCACAAGCAGTGACAATGGCATTGCCATTGCCACTTGCAGTAAAAGTGTGCTGGCTTTTAGAATCCTCATATGCAATATGCTGGGAAGTGGAAGCATCATATCCCACAACATTGTGTCCTGTTCCTTGTAGTCATGTTTGTTGTGCGAAAGGAGATGCAAGTTGGAATGCACGTATACTAAGTCCTCTCCTCTTTTGGAGTGCAATCAATTGCACTTTACTGAGTGGATGAAAGAATATGTGTTCCAATTTCTCTCAGATGCAAATGAACTAGCAACCTATGAAGACAATGTAAACAATTAAAGTTATAAATTATATTTATTATGACTTTAAGGACTGAAAAATAAAACAATATTAAACTTGTGATAAACTTTTGATTGAGAGGGATTGCATGTGTTGGAAGAATTGGCCATGGAAGTACCACCAACTAATTACGAAGAGCCTCAATACTTTGACCATTTCAGTGCACAAAATCAATGAACTCATTCATGATTACATCTCACAATTCTGTTTCAGAGAAGAGTTTACAGAATGCTGCCTTGTACCCTTCAGCCGCTTCAAAATCTCTATATGGGGGAAGCCTTCCTGGCACAGAAAGAATCTCAACATTGTAGTATTTTGGAGTCAATGCGAAGGAAAGAAGATGTAATGGAGTGGTCATTGTGTTCCATCTTTCTTCAACAATTGCATACACTTGTTTGAAGAAAGTCTCTTTTGGGTCTTGCTCTTTCGCATTTATGATGCTCTTCATCTTCTCAAGCATTGAGTCAATGCTATCATATATTTCTCCAATGCAAGGCTTGTCCATGTCAGTATAGCGAATTATGCTCAAAATGGGCTTGGTAAAGCTAAGGAGATACTCCATACGATCCCACCATGAGTCATCTAATATCTTTTGCTTAATTTTTGTTGCCGTGTTAGAGTTGCTTTGCTGCCATATAGACCAATTTTGGCTAATCAACAAGCTAGAAAGTGCCTCTCTAACTTTCACAAGTCGTCTCAAGACAATTGTGTTAGAGGCGAAATGGGTCTCTGCAACCTATTAAAAATACAAAATAAAATAATTAAAATTTAAAAACAAACTTCAAAAATTAAAGGAGAATTAGAATACACAATCAAATTATGAAAATGTAAAATTTTATGCTACTTGACTTACCTTGAATAGCTCCAATTTTGAAAATGATTCGAAAATGCCTTGAGACATGTGGTGGTTGGTGATGAATATTTGGATGTCCTCAACCTTTACATACAACTCTTTGATCCCAATCAATTTTATTTCCAATCTTTTGTAGCATAAGATTGAGAGAGTGGACTGCACAAGGTGTTAAAAAGATATGTGAATATTGTTCCTCAACCAACAAATCGACAACTCTACAATTCTTTGCCTTGTCCGTTCTACTTGAACAACATTACGGGGACCCACTTCTTCAATGGCTGCGACGAGAATATTAGCAATATTTTGGCCATCTTTCACTTGCCCCTCACAATCAACAGCTTTCAAAAACATTGCCCCTTTAGGGGACACTGCTATGACATTGATCAAGGGCCAATTTTTTGCATCTTTCCATCCATCTGAAACAATGGATACATTTGTCTCAACCCATGAATCCCTGATGGGCTGCAATGCATCTTCAACGTTCTTGGCCTCTTTTTCCAATAAGGTGCCTTGCACCTTCTCATAACTTGGTCCCTTGTACCCTTTTGGAGCTTAATTAACTATTTTCAACATCTCTTTCCAATATGGAGAGCGAACAACATTAAAAGACAATTCATTTGCATAAATACATCTTGTTACATGTTGGTCAGCAATGCCTTGACTCTTATTTTGAAATGCACTTTCCAAAGGTCCCTTTGGATTTTGCTTGTAACGAGTTGTTCACTTTGAGGATGAGGAGTGGCAAAAAATGGATGATCTTTTTTTATTTGAGGGTTGACATGATTTACGGCTTGCTTGTTCATTTACTTGTTCTTGTTCCATAGTATATCCTATCACTATCTCTGATGGCACAACTACACCATTCTCTCTAGGGCAAGGTTTGATGCCTTGTCTAGGTGTTCCACACAAATGAGCTTTCACTCGACTATATGAACTGGAATATTTAACAGCACACCCATTGCAAATCCAAACATAACCCCACCACTTGGAACCTATTGTATCATTTGAACATATTTCCATAGAGGAGAATTCGGATCTATTTTGAATTTACATTGAGCCGTGGAGCTAGAACTAGTTGCCATTTGGATTCCTATGGCAAAAATTTTTGTACAAAATGCATTCAAAACAAAAACAAAAAACTGAACACAAAAAATAGATATACAAAACCTAGCTCTTTTGAATCTTTGATACATTCCTAGAAGAAAGGAAAAAAATATAGATAAACAAAGCAAAAAAATTGTTTCTTGTTTGTAAAAAAAAAATGGTGGAAAAAAAATGATTAGAACTTACCTCTTTGCAAAAAATCTTTTTATGATCTTCTTGGCAGCCAATAAGCACTTGTAAATGTGTAGGAATGTCAAGGCAATCGATGTAGAACCTTCAAAGACCAATCTTCAACTCTCTTTGTTGATCCAACAAGCAAAAAAAAATGTTTGGCCTCTTGGAATAATATTTTCTGTTTGCAAAAGAAATGATACAAAATGGACTTGTTTTGGAAGTCAATATTAGGGTTCACTTATTGATTAAAGAAAGCAAAAAAAGAAAAAGGAAAAGCACCAAAAATAGGCACGGCTGGGACGGGTTGTCTGTGGTTCGCTCGGATCCACTCGGGTTCGTCCCGGTTTCAAACCGGACTGAGATCTGGCCAGTTCCCTGCAGGTTCGGGTAACATAGGCATTTTCAATGCTGGAGTTTTCCTACATTAGCTTTCTTGAAATGTAATAAAAATTTACTTCTAGGGATTTGTACTGGGCACTATTGGCTTTAGTTATTCAACATATGAGTGTTAACAAAATCTATATGCACATTCATACATTCTATTTCAGCATAAATGATGTTTAGGGTAGCTGTTAGTTGTATCTCAAATCTAAAATGAGATTGTTTCAGTAGCAAATTCACTGAATGCACAATGTGGTATATCTTATGAATTAATAAGAAGCATGGTATTCACAACTTTACAATTCAATAATTACAAGGAAAAATGTATTTTTCATATTCCATAATAAGAAACAAAGAGACAGTAATGATGTGCTTACAAATCTTGTTGCCAAAATGATAGCCATTGTACATAGTAAAAGTAATTTAATTTACATTTTTCTGTTAGCATCCACATGTTCAAGAATTTGGAGTTGCATTACTTGACAGAGTGATTCCTTTATCTGTAACAAAGATAAAAAAATTTCACTCTTTTTGAGCTTCTCTTGTAACATCATATGGTAAATATATTTTGCAAGCACCATGGATTCAAAATAATATAATTAGCAGAACCAACCAAAGCCTTGAACGAAAAATGTGTTGGGTCTAGTTAACTAATAAGGGAGAGAAGGAGAGAGAGAGAGAGCTCTCAACAGAAAAGAGAGTGTTATAATTGGGTATCCACACCCATTCCAAGGGTCTTCACAGAAAGTAGAGTATTGTAATCAAACATACACACCTCTTCCAAGGGTCCACAAAAATTGGTGCCGCATGGGAACTAGAGTCGAAGAACAAGACATACCAACATTCTTGTGAATTGAGGACTACAAATATAGTGCATTTGACATCACCATTTGTCCCATCATGGTTTGTTTGGGTTACTTAAAGTCAATTCTCAAGTTTTATATTATGGCTGTTTGGTCTAAGACAATCATAGCATCTTGAGACTTGAGCTTTGTTGAATGGTGTAATTCCAAAAACAACTCTCCATATAATGAAATGTGGTCCTTTTGGTTAATTTACCATTTGTTTAGTTTCACTTTATTTTTCCATGTTTCTCCCCTAAAAACCTCTACGAAGAAAATGGAAGTATGTTAATGTTGAGAAATGACCAAAGAAGGCTTATGGGATTCTAATAGTTCATTGATTCTCATTAGAGAAGTACTAGGGGACAATGATGTTAGGTTGTTTCAAGTATGCTAATGTAATGATTATTATGTTGCAGATTGAAGTGGATATTTATGCTCTGTAGAATAGAGTTAACCTAGTAAAATGAGAAGTGTGATTATGGTGCAAATTAATTGCCATATGAAAGTAGAACATAGGTTAGTTTTTTGCTATGTTGTACTGATTTGGCTCTGGTTGGATGCAGGAGTTGAAAGTATTGCAGCATGGCTGCATGGACATTTAGAAGGGTCTATACCTATTGTTGTAATGACTGGATCTATATCCTCTTCAGTGGAAACTCAAGGCAATGTATTGGCTAAGCATTTCGAAAAGGGCCTATCGTTTGGCCTACCATCGAGTGATAATGAAGCAGTCATGGTGCGATTGTTGTATGCTAGCTAGTTTCTCTATGCAGAGTGATAATAAATTTCATTCTTGTCTTTGCCTGTCTTCTTTTGTGGTTGTTTCTTTGTTTCATATCGTTCTATAGAATGTTTGCAAAGTCAATTATTTTGGGGAGGTCAAGGATGGCATCTTGGTAGATTATAAACTTATGGTTGGACTACTATTTTCCAACATTAGTCAACTATGAAAATGTAGGATATGTATTTGTTGATTCAGAATATACTGAGATAGGTTGGATGATATTGTCTTTGAGCCTCAGTTTGTAAAGGACTGTCATGTAAAGAGTCACTTTTTTTCTGGGAACAGATGTATTAATCCTATCATAGACATTCTATTTCCACAGTCTATTGTAATTCACATTACATTGCTTCTGGTAAAAAACTGTGTAAATACTTTTTAATCAAAATACTCACTCATTTTCATGCTGATGATTTGAATGTTATTTCTTTTGTAAATGTTAATCAAATCTTATCAGATTGTATCCTAAAAGAACCTATGAAAATTCTAAGTTTGAAATTCTGTTCTAGAATTCTAAGTCAGATTTATTTCTTTTGTATCAAATGTGCTGATTGTAGAACATTTATAGATTTCGATGTCTTGCAAATAAGGGAATGAAGTCCCATTTATATGTGGGAGACACACCTCAAGGAGAGACGCGTCTCATGAGAGGACGTGTCCCTTGAGCGCGCGGGCTCCCTTAACAACCGAAACCATTCGGTGTTATCCATAGACTAAGATGTGTGTATTTAACAAACATCAATCATCTAATATGAATTCCGATTTATCCATTTGCAAATTTCGATCATCATCATCTGAAATTCGAATAACTTATTTGATGGTTTTATATTTTAAGAACAGTTTGGTTAAATATAAATGATGATGATGCATGAATGCAATCATCATTTATATCTGACCGAAGCTATCTTAAATCAACACTCCCTCTTAGCTAGGGAAGATATTCCAAATCAAATAAGTGGAGATATCACCTTCACACGTGATATCGAAGATATGATATGTTTTCTCAAGATTGTCAAGTCACATGACATTCTTCATAATCACATCTTCATTATGGTATGTGCACTGACATCAAGTCACATGATGTCTACCATAATAATTCATGGCATATCCACGGATATATATAGTTATCCACCATGATTATCTCTTAAGGATCACAATGATCTTCAAATGACATCAAGTCCCATGATATCCATCAAAGTGTCCAAGAGATACTATCATGACATGTCCACAGATATCAAGTCACATGATATCTATCATGATAGTTCAACTCATCATTGTAGAGTCGTCACTTTACAATGTCACATACAAGTGTTCATTATTAGAAAGATCGTCACCTTTCAATAATGTACACAGGGGGAGCGGGCCCATAAGGTCATGGAGTCACACACATGACAAAAGAGTTTACACATTAAACATCTTTAAATATATTAGTACAACTTCTAAACAATTTTGAATTTCAAACATAATATCAAATTACATTTCAATCATACCAAGCTTCTTCCTGAAGTGTTCAACCTTGATTCGGGAGAGAGGTTTGGTGAGAATGTCTGCTGTTTGATCATTTGTACTATTATACTCCAATTGGATCACATTCCTTTCTACCATGTCTCTTACATAATGGTAGGGGATCTCAATGTGCTTAGATCTATCATGGAATACTGGATTTACAGAGAGTTTGATGCAACTCTGATTATCACAATGAATGATAGTAAGATTCAAGGGCTCACCAAAGAGTCCCACAAGCAATTTCCGGAGCCATACTGCTTCTCTTGCCCCCATATAGGCTGCAATGTATTCAGCTTCTGTCGAGCTTTGAGCTACTGAAGACTGTTTTCTGCAGATCCAAGAGATCATAGCCGATCCCAAACTGAAGCAACATCCTGATGTGCTTTTCTGATTGGTTACACTTCCAGCCCAATCTGAAATCAGAGTATCCATGTAGATCTAGTTGATTATTTTTGTAAAGAAGACCACATCCAATAGTGCCTTGAAGATATCTCAATATATGTTTCACAGCCATAAGGTGAATTTCCTTTAGCTCACACATGAACTGGTTTAGAGCATTCACTGCATAGCAAATATCAGGTCTGGTGTTAACCAGGTACATCAATGATCCAATCATTTGTCTATATAGAGTGGTATCTGCACACTTAGATTCTGCTGCTGCTTCTTTTAGTTTGTGAAGGTTGGTTTCCATAGGTGTAGACATGGGTCTACAATCCAACATTCCAAATCTCTTCAGAATATCAATAGTATACTTCCCTTGGTTTAGTATGATGCCATCTAATTTCTGCCATACTTCTAAACCTAGGAAGTAGTGTAAGATGCCCAAGTCTTTCATGTCAAACTCTGAAGTTAGATCCTTCTTTCCTTGAGCAATGAGGTGATCTTCTCCTGTTATCAGAAGGTCATCAACATATAAAATAATTATTAACATATCACCTTTGATTACCTTAAAGTAAAGATTTGGGTCTGCATCATTCTTGGAGAATCCTAGTCCCAAGAGGTAGCTGTCAATTCTTTCATACCAGGCCCTGGGTGCCTGTTTAAGTCCATAGAGTGCTTTCTTTAGTCTGCATATATGTGAGTCAGGTTTATGTATCACAAAACCTTCAGGCTGTTCTAGATAGACTTCCTCCTTAATGGTTCCATTTAGGAAGGCAGTTTTCACATCCATTTGATGGATCTTCCAGCTTTTAGCTGCTGCAATGGCTATCACTGCTCTCACAAATGTGTAACGGGCAACAGGTGCAAATGTTTCTTCATAATCAATGCCTTCCTTCTGTGAAAAACCTCTTTCCACAAAACATGCTTTATGTTTTTCTATACTGCCATCAACAACATGTTTGATTTTGAAGAGCCATTTAGAAGAGACAACAGATTTCTCTTTTGGTCTAGGCACTATATCCCATACATCATTCTTTAGAATGGACTGATACTCTTCTGTCATAGCGTCCTTCCATACTTGATGTCTAAAGGCTTCTGAAACACTGGTGGGTTTTGAATTTATGATGTCATTCATTAGAGCAACATAGCTTGAGAACCGTTTGGGTCTTTTACTCTCCCTAAATGTTCCTTTGGGTGCTGCATGATTCTCAGCTTCTTTGATCATCTTTCTAGCCCAAAGTGGGCTCTTCTTGCTATTGTCATTTGCATTCTCATCTGAAGTAGATTGAAGTTCATTTGGCATTTCCTCAGGATACTCCCTCTGAATCTCAGGAGTAGGTTCCACTTCTAATACCCTAGGGGAATAATTTTCTATCTCACTAGAACTTCTTTCCCTTTTGAATGCAATGTCTTCTTCAAAGATGACATCTCTGCTCAATTCAATTTGTTTCTGCCCGGGTATGAATATCCTGTAGGCCTTGGAGGTTTCACTATATCCCATAAATACCCCTTTCTTTCCGGAAGGTTCTAGTTTGAATCTCTTCTCCTTGGGCACATGAATATAGACTGGGCAACCAAAAATCCTAAAGTGACTAATATCAGGTTTTAGGCTAGTAAATGCTTCTTCAGGAGTTTTGTTATCTAGTTGAGAATGAGGACATCTATTTTGGATGTAGACAACAGTTCTAGAGGCTTTTGCCTAGAATGAGGTTTCAATGTTCTGGTCAAGCAACATTGCTTTTGCAACTTCTACAATGCTTCTGTTTTTCCTTTCAACAACCCCATTTTGTTGAGGGTTGTAGGCTACTGTAAAATGCCTCTTAATCCTAGCATTCATGCAGAATTCCTTAAAGATTTCAGAGGTGTATTCTTTCCCATTGTCTGTCCTTAAGATTTTTATTTTCTTCCCAGAGAAGTTTTCAGTAAGAGCTTTGAACTCCTTGAACCTTTTAAGGATTTCTATTGACTCTTTACACTTAAGAAAGTAAATCCAGGTCTTCCTAGAGAAGTCATCTATAAATATGACATAGTATAGGAAGCCTGCCTTGGAGGGTACAGACATGGGTCCACATAAATCAGAGTGAACCAATTCTAATACATTTTGGGTTTTGCTCAAGCTATTGTGAAAGGATCCCTTTGTATTCTTTCCTAGGGCACAACCTTTACAAGTTCCTTCATGAGTTGGTTTTAACTTAGGTAATCCTGTTACAAGTTTTTCTACGGAAGGTAGGGCACGGAAATGAAGGTGTCCTAATCTTCTATGCCAAATTTCATTTGAATCAGAAGTATCAAGGGTAAGGGCTTGCTTGACTTCAGTGCATAGTTTATAAAGATAACCTTGTCTTACACCTATGGTTAGAGCTTTCTTTATAGTTGAGTTCTTAGGCCATGCCAAAACTTTCCCATCCATAAAGGTAACCCTATATCCATTGTCTTCAAGAGCAGAGATGGATATTAGATTCCTCTTTATTCCAGGTACGAATAAAACTCCAGTGAGTTGAAGGGAGAGACCAGATTTCAATGTGATGGAGCAAGTTCCAACCCCTTTTACTGGATGTGCAAAATCATCCCCAATTGTTACTTCTTCATCAGTCTCTTCAGTCATAGTGTCTAAGTGTTCTCTAAACCCTGTGATGTGCCTCGAAGAACCACTATCAATCACCTAGTTGTTGATATTGTTAGATACTTGACTTGATAAGGCTGAATAGAATACAAATTTCTCAGAATCATGGTTTGAATTTGATTTTCCTACTTTAGCAAATGATGCTTGTTGTTTTGATCTGTCAGGGCACTTCATTGCATAGTGCCCATATTGATCACGTCTAAAACATTGTACTTGAGAGATGTCTTTCCTCTTCTTGAATGATCCTTTTCCATGGGAATTTCTCTTTCTCTTAAATGATCCTTTCCCGTAAGAGTTTTTCTTACCCCTTTTATTAGATGATGTGTTGAGCACTTGAATGTCCTCATCTATGGATTTTTGTTTGTTTTCTTTTGTTGAGAGTCTTGTTTCCTCTTGAAGGCAGTCTGTTCTTAGCCTATCAAACTTGGGGAGTTTAGATCTCGCAGTTATTCCTTGAACAAATGACTCCCATGAGTTTGGTAGGCCTCCTAGTGCAATTAGTGTTAACTCTTTGCTATCAATTTGATATCCAATTGTAGATAATTGATCCCTTAGTTCAATGATCCTCATGAAGTATGCATTAATAGTTTCTCCTTTGTTTAATTGGACATTGTTGATTTGTCTCTTTAATGCAAGAGTCCTACTTGTGTTGTTTATCTCATAGGTGCTCTCAAGGGATTTGAACATTAGATATGCAGTTTCATGTTTTGCTAGAATAGGTACTATGTGGTCCCTAACTGCATCTACTAAGATTTTCATGGCCTATATTCTCAATCCATTGAGTTTTCTCGAGATCATTCTCTGGTTCACTCTTGTTTTCTCTCACAAATGAGTAACTTATTTTCTTTGAGAATCATCATGATTCTGAATTTCCATGAGGTGAAGTTGTTTGCTCCCTCAAGACGATCTTCAAATCTGATCACACTTGACATTATGAAGAATGTGATGTAAATTCAATTTTTCAAAAATACGAATTTTTTCTAAGTAATCTGATATCTAGATTTGATTTGGATTCACTCAACTTGGCTCTGATACCATGTAAATGTTAATCAAATCTTATCAGATTGTATCCTAAAAGAACCTATGGAAATTCTAAGTTTGAAATTCTGTTCTAGAATTCTAAGTCAGATTTATTTCTTTTGTATCAAATGTGCTGATTGCAGAACATTTATAGATTTCGATGTCTTGCAAATAAGGGAATGAAGTCCCATTTATATGTGGGAGACACGCCTCAAGGAGAGACGCGTCTCATGAGAGGACGTGTCCCTTGAGCGCGCGGGCTCCCTTAACAACCGAAACCATTCGGTGTTATCCATAGACTAAGATGTGTGTATTTAACAAACAACAATCATCTAATATGAATTCCGATTTATCCATTTGCAAATTTCGATCATCATCATCTGAAATTCGAATAACTTATTTGATGGTTTTATATTTTAAGAACAGTTTGGTTAAATATAAATGATGATGATGCATGAATGCAATCATCTTTTATATCTGACCGAAGCTATCTTAAATCAACATCTTTAAATCAGCTATATAAAGGAGATTAAAACCATTGCTTTCTCTTGAATACCTAGTTTTCTGGGTACAAATGTCATTCCATATATTTTTACTTCTCTAAGTCATGAGTATAGGCAGTCATAATTTGTGGGATGCAATCATCTTACCCAAGAGGTAATTGGGCACATTAGACTTGTGTTCGTTGTGCACAGTGTGGATGGTCAGCTATCTCTCATGGTCACAGTTGGAACAAAAGAGACATATGTGCATTGTCAATTGTCTCACACATCGGAAGAATTGTTAGCTTGGGATATTAGAAGAGTTACTAGAAGTAATATCATCTTTCCCCCAAGCATTAGTCATTCAAGCTCTCTTTTCCCAGGCCATTCTCTTGAGGATGCCATCAGAGTTTGTGTTGCCCATTCTTGGTGGTTGATGAGAATGCCAGTCCTGTTGCTTCTGAATTTGGTAGTGAATAAGCGTTGTTCTGCATTGGTCCTCACTTGGTTCTATTGGAAGTTGAATAAATTTCAAATATACCGACTTCTCTAGTCCCCCTTTATTCCTAACACTTTTGTAGCTCCTTTTATCACCGTTGATTCACTGTCATAGCTTGTCATATTTCTGAATCCCATCAACCTAGTTTGGCCTTCTATGGATATTAAAATATTTTCTTATTTCTTTCTTTTTCATACAATTGACTCTTTGTCAGCCATTATGAGTGGATTTCATTAGAAATCTAGAGTGTTTCTGATTTTCACCCAAGATTTGAAATTTTTAATTTCCTTGGAGTTGAATTCTTATATAGAAAAAATCTATGTTTTTGAAAATCCCAATATTTCATGTTGCTTCTCACAATTCATGTTTTTCTTACTGCTGAGTTTGACTTCAACTCTTCCTTGCTGAGCTCAAACTGAAGCCCATGTGTCATGACTATACATTGTCCTCTTTCTCGAACTTTATACAGACAAATATCAAGTTCTTTCTCATGAATTTTAACATTATGCCCTAACAAAACAGTCTTGCTTCTTTTTGTACTATCTAAGGACTTTTGTACTTGTGCTAAACATGATCAATAATGTGTATGGAATAGTTGTGAAATATGCCTACCAATTTTTTCCTTGAATTCTCACAACACAAACCAACACTATGCCAATCTTTTAGTGTTAGCTTCGACAAAGATAAGCAAATTGAATACACTCAACACCAAGAATGTTCACCAAGATCCTTCAAGAGGCGAGGTGATAGCATATGGCAGAGGTAAATGATCAATGACTGAAAGTAAATTACAACTGAATGTAAAGAGGCGGTGAACCAGCCATGAAGGATTCCGCACTTCCACTAATTCAGTGGGGGGAAGAGATTACAAAAACAAAACTAATTCATCCGCTACGGCAGACATCCACTCGTGAGTGGGAATTCACCACTTTTTCAGTGGGTACATCTCTCTCCATTTCATCATGTTCTTTATCTGTGAACTCAAGTGAGCCAATTTGATAGTCTTCTGGCTTGGGAACTTTCTCTTCATCATCAGAGACATTTCTACTCTCATTTTCAAGTGCATTAGTATCTCTATCCTGACCTTTCACGTTCTCATGCTCTTCTTGTGTGTGAATTGGAGAGGCAACCAAACAATTCTCTGATTTTAGATCATTCTTCTCTTCAGTAAAGGAAATCTCCATATTATTCTGAACTGAATTCATCAAAAGGGGCCTTAATTTCTCCTCACATTGAATGAACAAATCTCTAATCAACATACCAGTAGTAGAGGAGTTCTTTCCTTCTTGTTCATGAATTTTTAATAGGAAAGTTAGGATGGATTTTGGAATATCATCCATCTCATTGATAATTAAAATTAAAATATTTCTCATTGCTGAAACTACATCCTCCTTTTGTACACTCCAAGTTGAAATGAAGAGGTAATGGATCGAATAATATATTCGATCTTGCATACCCAATTCAACTAGCAACATACTTGTTTTGAGTTATGAAAAGATCTCCAATATAGCAGTTCTTCTAGAGTACTGATTGCTATCAGTTTCATCAAGGTCTTGAAAACTTTCCACTATCATATTAAATATGATCTTCATGGTTTCATCATCATAGGGCATCTTGGGAATTACAATTCTTATTATCTCCATGAAACAAGAAGAAATCAGCAGCTTGGTTTCTTCATTAGGATGCTTCAACCAATAGGGCTGATTCAAAAAGGTTACTACAGGTGCTAACGCGAGCTGCATCTCCTCAGAATGCGATTGCTTCACTTGTCTCAAGCATTGTTCTATCAAATGAAGAATGTTTTGTTCGTTTTCTCTTGACTGAAATTCTTTGTTAAGTCTTTTTCCAACCATATAGAGAGTCTCTGCCAACTTCATCTGTTCTTCATTAGCCATGCCTAACTACCAACTTCTAACTGAACTCAAATTTGCCCGCAAGATTAGTAATTGTTGATTTTATGCACGATAGTCAAAACATACGCGCCAAGAATTATCTTTCTTCTTTACAAGCACTACAGCTGGAGCAAAAAGAGTTTCTTGGTTCCTCAAAACCTCTGAAAAAGCATCAATCTCTGGCCATTGAAACTGAACTCTAGGCTGACCTCTGGTGTAGAATCTAATTCCTCTGTCACTCATCTGTCAAATGAATCTGTCTTTCTCACAGGATGGCAAGATCTGCTCTGATACCACTGAAATATGCTTACCAATTTTTTCCTTGAATTCTCACAACACAAACCAACACTACGCCAATCTTTTAGTGTTAGCTTCGACAAAGATAAGCAAATTGAATACACTCAATGCCAAGAATGTTCACCAAGATCCTTCAAGATGTGAGGTGATAGCATATGGCGGAGGTAAATGATCAATAACTAAAAGTAAATTACAACTAAATGTAAAGAGGCAGTGAATCGGCCATGAAGGATTCCGCACTTCCACTAATTCAATGGGGGGAAGAGATTACAAAAACAAAACTAATTCATCCGCTACGGCAGGCATCCACTCGTGAGTGGGAATTCACCACTTTTTTAGTGGGTACAAAATGAAAGATTAGAATGTTCTTTATCCACACTAGTGGTAAACCATCTAGGGGTTACAAATATGAGAGATTAATATAAAAAATTGCAGCCAACTAAAGGACTGAAACAGTACTACTGTTTACAGTCTTACAATGAAAACAATTGCAATTTTACAAATAAGATTACAATATCTTCAAAGCCAAATGATAGTAAATGATCCCTCATAATGATAACCTTCTGAATTATTGGAAACCAAACCAAAATCTGAACTTAAAGCAATCTGATAACAAAAACCAGCAAACTGAAAATGTTCAACCAGCAACTGTAAACTAATGAAAAACTCACTTCTTCAATATACCTCCGATTTGAATGAAACCAATTGCAAAGTCTCTCTGGGGGGTAGGCGCCCAATGTGCTTTGACAAAACTGCATCAAAACCCCATCAATTATTTGGCATGAACTCCAATGCCCTTTGAATTGGTACGACCTAGTTGAAAGGGGCGATTTTGTCATAGAAAATAAAATACTTCAAAATAAATTCTCATCTTCTGTGGAAAGGGTCGCCCTTGATCTAGAATCACAAAGCATCAGTACCCAAAACGAGATTAATTTGCTCAAAAAGCCGCTAACAAAAATCATATTCAGCTGTAGTAATATGAGCAACACAAAATTGAAAAACATCACCAAAATTCTCCATTTTGAAGCTCAATCTGCTTGTTTGGATGAGAAGCAGCCATGAAGCCAACTAGGTGTTATCTTTCAAACACGAAATTGGACAATTGCTAGGAGGTAAGCATTCCTCGAAGCTGAATTCACAATGTCATTTCGACAGCATAACTTTAGCATAAACAATGGATGAGAAATGCTGGAGCAAACTCTCTCTTTTATAGAATTGGAGATGACCTTTCATATTCCAAAACTCCCTCCAAGAATGGGGCACCAAACTTCTTTTTTGAAATATTTTTCATTTGAAAATACTTTATTCCATCATAAAAAGGCGTCCAAACTTCAAGGCATAAATAACATTATAAAATATTAATTATTTTCTCCATGAGGCGTCCCCCCTTGATGACCACCTTTTAAAACAACTTCAAGTTAATGCATTAGGCCAAGGGGTCAACTTAAAAACATAACATTAATGCCTTGAATTAAATAATTTCTCCAAATATTGCTCTTTTAAAGCCAAAACCAGAATAACTCAACTGCTCCAACAAAAAGAGAACTCATTGAAGTGCTGCCAACTGGACCACTGCCAAAATTAGAACTTACTAAAAATAGTAAATTCAGAGAAATGCCACAAAACCTCCAAACAAAGGAAACCCTAATTTGCACTTCTGATCATCCTACGGATTTCCGGAAATAGGCTATCAGTCATAGAAGAGCGTATGGCCAAAATGGGGACATTACAGTTCGCCCTTCCCAAAATTGCTTGTCCTCAGTTAATGCCACAACACTCCAAATTGATCCTACCAAACATATAGGATCCCAGGGTCCCATGTCCATCTCTGACAAACCCCACCATGCTGATGCTGCACTACTCTAATCATACAAATGAAATCATCGCACCAAAACTGCACAAACCATCCTTGCAACCTCAAAGAGATAACATGCCTAAAATTGAAATTGAAAAACATGGAAGGAATGGATCAAGATCAAGTAGCATTTCATGCCCAATAAACTCAGAGGAATTAACATCTGCAATGTCAATGTCAATCGCCATTCTGTGAACCAAAAAGAATAATCTAATCAACTCAAAAATATTCTCATCAACATAACTCCTCAAAGCAACAAACTGAGTCACCATAGCAAGTGTGTCTCCATCATAGCTAATTGCAAAGGGAAAAACAACTCTTTGCAAAGTCATAGCAGCTGCATCCTCAAAACCCCACAAGGATGTATAATGCCTCCCGTAAGTAATTTTGACATATTCAAGAAAATTTCTGAAAACTTCCACCAATCTTTCCCCCAAAATCTCATAAAATTGAACCAAATCAAACAAAGGCTTGCTGCCCTAGACGCTAATGCAAGAGATTGAACAAAGATGATCACTGAAAAAGAATTTGAACATCATCAAAAACTGATCTGAATCACAAAGAAGCATCATTTCCCACCTTAGAGGCCATAAACCCTCACTGAATAGAGATTGTGAAGAGAAAAAATGAGTATACCAGCTGCCCAAGAAGTCTGAAATAAAACCAATTAAAGTCTGATTTTAGGAAAATCAGCATACAAAGATTTGGACAGCTGCTGCGACACTGGAAATCAGCATCCGTAATATCACAACTGTTCATGCCCAAGGCTGGGAACATCCTCTCAAGGAACTCCAACCCAAAATTAAACCATCCTTTGTTCGAAATATCTCCCCAATCCATCGGTTGATGTGCAAAAGGAACCATCAAATGGTTAATAAGGATGGGGACAGCATCAAAGAATCTGAAAATTGAACCCTATCTCTCCAATGATTCCTTTTTCTACTTATAACAATCTCCATCAAACCATGTTGAGGATCCCAAGCATGGATACCCAACTGAAAATGTTCTCCTATACACCGGAAAGAGGACACAACACTTCTCCAAGTGCTAATCAAAACAAAATGCAAACTCAAGAAGTTAGTGTCTTCTTTGATAAACCCATGTAGCCCATCCATGAAAACATCAACATCAATGGAGCACAAAAATAATGTTGTCCTCAATACCCATTCCCGCAAAGGACTAGGATGAGCCAAAACATCACTCAACCCAAGAGATGGATTGTCAAGAACGTAAATAATCTGTTTTGGTCCATCTTTCTCCCAAACTTCATGAGTAATAAGTCTGGAATCTTCACTCTTTGCTGCTGCAACTAAGTTACCAGCAGCTACCAAGACTTGTTTTATTGACACCTTGAAGCCAACGATGAAGAAATCTCCTTGAGTCGACACTTCCTATGTGAAGACTTCATCCTTGAATCCACTTATGCTTTCATTAGCAAAATGCCCTTGATGATTACTACTCACAAAACATGGCACACCCTCTTAGAAACTATCTATCACCTTATGATTATCCAAATCATCTGAAGATAATGGACTGTTGTTCTCAAAACAGGTGCTCAGAGAAGACTGTCAAACAATCACCATTCCTCAAGAAATAACCAAATAAGCAACAAACTTCTTCAAAACAATCTTAACACTAACAGTTGAAGAAGAGCACAGGGAGGAACATAAAACTCTGGAAGATCTCCTCAATCTGTTCCCTCATTGCATAATGAAGAAGGAAAATGACAACCTTCTACATCAATCAAAGGAAGAAGACATCTCAACAATAGTCTTTTTTTTCGATCCAGATAAAGCCCCTGGACCAGATGGTTATTTAGCTCTGTTTTACCAAGCCTTCTAGAAGGTCATAAAGGAAGATCTTATATAGGCGGCCAAAGAATCTTGGAGATTACATAGAGGTTGAATTTACGAAAAGAAATTGTAATATAGGGAACCTTCAATTGTAAAAAAAAGAACTACAATTGCAATTTACCAAGGTAATGTAAGTGTTGGAATTGGTGTATAGAAAAATTTGAATTTTTTGGGGACCTTATGATCCAAAAGTAGCATGTCAGTGTGTTTGTAATGGTAGTGTTAGGAATAGGATGTTGGTTATATCGTGATGTATGTATACCATGGATTTTTACTGTTTTATTATAGCCGATATGTCTTGCCATCATTAGTTAGTGATGTAACTTCTTATGTTTGGTTGTTGGTGGTTGTATAACCAATAACCCTAGGTATTGTCATTTAAAAAGCAAGTCTATGTCAGGGGAGATATGCTGATTTTGGTCTCCTTGGACTGAACAATTGTAAAGACACTCCAATATGAGAATATCTGATTATCTGCTATTTATGTGTTCATTGTTATTACTGTTATTTTATATGTTGCTGCAATCAGTAGCAAACAATGAAAAGTTTTCAAATGTGTTATTTTTAGGCTGTGGACTTTAAAATTATGTTTAGGGTGTGAATGTAATAGTTAGTATATTGGCTGGTTAGTCGAGTAAGATAGTTACATGGGTAAATTGAAGAGTTGGTATTTGTAAAGCCTTGTAACAAATTGTAAAATTTATCGCATGAAGTTATTATATGAACACTATTTTCTTTCATGGTGTTATTATTTTCTCTTCCATTTGCCTTTTGATCCAATATCACTCTACTGTAGGCATGTATATCTCTTCTTGTAAACAACATTCACTGGCAAAAGGAGAATCAGTAGATGCTCCTAAGCTGCCTGAAAAATCAAATGGAGAGCCTAAGTGTACTGGTTATCAGCATTTCTTAAATAGGCAGGAAGCCATTGGGAAACTTTTGGGAAGAAAAAACCAAATGAAGACTTGCTGAAGCAATCCATTGATAAGCTAGCAAGGTGCAATCAAGAGATAACATCTTATGCAGCTGAATCCATGACATTGGGAACATGGGTAGAGAGAGCATCCTCAGCGGCATTGCTACTGGCTAAACTAATGAATGGATGCAGCATCAGTATACAATTGAGGAAAATCACTACCACAGCCCAACTCACCACCAAGCTGAAGGGGTGCTTGCTTTCAAGTTTCTATGCGATCCCAACTTGCTGCTTTGTATATGTAATGTCTTTTTTACAATGAGTATAAAATAGTGATACCCTCTAGCTCTCTCTAGTCTCTATATATACTTCTGATAACATACATTCAGCTTTTTGTGTTCATTATAGCCACGTAGTAAAGTAGAGTGACAACTGTATAGAAGCAGAGCATAACTGCAATTATCAAACAGATTTGAATGGAAATAACAGCCACAGACGACAAATAAATAATGATTTCGTACTTCAAAATAGTGTACATAAGAATGAGTCTAAGGTTATTATTTGCTGTTACCTTTTCCAAAACATAACTTAAATACCCATGTTTCATAAGCTTTGTCAAATTGAGGGTAGTTGGTGTAAATATAGCTTACATATCCATGTACTGTCTAAGCTGCTTACATACATGAATTCATAACAAATGCTAGGATGGAAATAAATTGTTTTTGATTTGCAAATATAACTTTCGTGGGTGGATTTGTGGAATAGATGTTCCTTTTGCTCAAGAATGATCTGTGATTCTGAATGTATTAGTACAATGCAGATTAGGGGATTCATCGCTATGTCTTTGACATCAACCACTTCTGTACCAATTAGTCATGTTTGCTAATTCATTGTACTGTGTCATCATTACACGTACATTATCATGTCATGATTAACATGTTAGCTTCTTTTGAGTTTCACTTTCCCTCTATGGTGAATGTGAGTGATGTACTTAAAGGTTGTATTATGATGTGCATTAAAAAGAGAATCAAAAGACTGCGACTGACTGATATTTTCTTTGACTTACAAAATCACAGGTGTTAAATGCTGCAGAATACTTTGGTCACTTTTGGAGTCATGATACATCAGTTACAGAGCTGTGCAGTTCACTGGTTTGTTTTATAATCACTCTAATAATATATTCTTGGTGTTTTTTTTTCATTTGTAGTCTTTTTTATTTTCTTTAATTGTTGCCCTTTTGCTTTACTTTGTTTTTCATTTTCTTTAATGTATAAAGCTGGATAACAGATATTATGATGATTTATTACCAGTTGCCTGTATTGAGTAAAGTTGGATTAGAAACTTATCACTATTGTAGGTGCAGGTGTGAGCACATGGGCAGAAATCTTCCTTAAAGTTTGAATTTAAGGATTTGGCTATATGTATGCAATAGACTGATACTTTTATAACTATACAGTGCATGATAACAATATAATTGACTACCACGTAGGCTGATTAATAATTTTGTTAACTAATTTGGTAATTTTACGGTCTACATTTTATTTGAATGCATGGGTGAATGAACTATCAAGTTTGGAGTACTCATCTAGAAGCCATGTCAGAGAATTTTGTTCATCAAAATTCACTTGGGACTTGCACACAACCTCGTCCATGTGAGTCTGCATTATCACAAGCAAATTAACACAGGGAGGATGATCTAACAAAAATCTTTGGTTCATAACAAGGTCTGTTTAGACTAGTGTAGCCCGGGGATGTGTCCACAGAGTTTTTATGCAGTTTCAGGGATGGAAACAGAATGCCCCCTCCCTGTCCAAAAAAAGGTAAAAAAAAATGGGAATACCTCTGGAATCTCTCCCAAAGGTGGGGGGCATTTCCCTATTTGGAGACCCCAGGGGAATGGTCTGCTGTGCCCGGTGCCCTATGACATGAGGGCATATATATGGAAATTCTTGTTTCTCTTCCCTCTTTTGTTTATTAGAGTTGCAACAAACAATGCTTTTTCTGGTAGTGCTTCTGCTGAGCGTTGACAAGGGGATGGCTGTTTATATGGACAATTTAAGTGGAGAAGCGGTTGTAAGCTCAGCTGTATTACCCAACCAGGGTCCACATCCTAACAGAGACAACCATTAAAGCATAACACCTACCAGTTAAACCTTTCGCTTGTGGTTATCTACTCATATGTTACTCACACTTGCTAGTATTGGACAATGATGCATTATGGCAGGAAGATTAGCTGAAATGGGAAATATAGAGATTTCTATTGCAAGCCATCACTTCCGATTTTGTATTCACATTGTCATTTTTGATATCAGCAGAAATTTTAGAAGGATGTCAATTTTTAAATTATAAACGATCTAACTTGAAAAGCTAAGTTGTAGGCGCCTCATGAATTCCTCGTTTCAAATTGATGGCCGTTTTCCCATTCTTAGGGGCGTTGATGGTAATATTTCAAAAGTTTTTATTGGCACATGTCCTCCAACATGAACTCGTAGAATTGAATTCATGTACGTATGTGTGTGTGTTATACACAAATATATCAGGAATGTTATTAGTGTTGAACACAAAGAGTTACGTTAAGTTTTTGTTTCTTTCAATTAACGACGGTTAATGGATTATTTGGTCTCTTCTTTTCACTTAATTTAAGCTATCTTTATTTTGAATTTTAAATACAATTATTTTTTATGTTATTTTATAGCTGTCCCCAAAATTTAGGAAAATTTATTATGTCCCTGAAACTTGTTCCCCATCCCCCCATTCCCTAGTCCCAGAAACTTGGAGGAACATTGGTCTCAGCAAAGAACCACAACCAAAGTCAAAGTGGTCATATTACAAGAAAATGAATCTGTTATTATTTAGCCCTTAAGGGGTATTATTTTATATCTGGTTTTGGTCGTCTGTTTATGCTTTGATCACTTGTGGCGATTTGTGGCCACATTTTTGTTTTAACTACCTTGTCATTGGTTTGTGGTTCTGGAGATCATGTGTATGATTGTGTTTCTAGGGTTTGCGCTATTTTTTTGGAGGCTGTGTTTTTGGTAATTGCATCATTTTTTGGAGGACGCATTCTCTAGTCTAGTGGTTTGTGCTAACACCTCTACAAGTTCCTCGTCACATTTCCAGTCACAGAGACAAATTTTATATTTGAGGGAATGGGGTTCTTCCAGCCAATCTATAGAAATTTACAACCCGGATTTTGTATTCAGACAATACATTTCCACTTTGTGGTTTAACACTTTTCTACAGGTGCACTAGTTTTCAGCAGGGGGGCTTTTGGTGTGCAACTTTTTGTTATTTACAAATTTTGTGATTTGCCTATGGAGTTGGGAATTAAAATTCTTTGCCTTTTGAAGGCATTGTCCCCACACAACAAATGCTAGCTTTAGCAGAAGAGTTTGGGATTGAAAGCCTTGGCCATGAACTCCGAGAGTTTGATGTCATTCTTTCAAAAGCAGCTGTAGGAAAATGATGATGCCATTACCAATTTGTAGGTAGAAACCACCCATCTCAAACAGGCTAAAGCTATTAGTGACTCCTTGCTTGCAGTAGCTTGATGATGTTAGTTTTAGATCAGATTTTTCAGAAAGCAGAAAATACAACACAGAGAACAATGAACACCAAATTTACCCTGGGTAAACCCTCCTACTCGAGGGAGAAAAACCCAGCAAGATATTCTCTTATAAATCAGAAAATAAGTGCAGAAATAGCACTCAACAATCAGGCCCTAGAAAGGGCGAATCTTATACAATGAATTTGCACTTATATATAGTGCAATTTCTTTAGATGCACAAAATATTTAACTCTTCTCCTGAAGTCGAATCTGCTGCTCTTGAAGGGCGAACCTGCTGCTGAAGATATTTTTAATTGGAATGGATTGAATGATGATAAAATGAGGAGACACCTTCTCCTGTATATACAAGTTAGTTGATCTTTCTTTCTAGGGCCGACCTAGAAGAGTACAAATTTTATTTACAAGACGAAGGCCGACCTGCCTTGAGTTGAATATATTTAAGGGAAAATATCTCCCGAAGCTATAAAACACTAACACTCCCTCTTAGCTAGGGAGGTATTTTCAAATATCCTTGTCATGGGGTGTCTCAACATGACGCCCACAATGGCTACACCCATTTGTGGAAAAACACATCTCAGTCTTAGAGATGTACATGGGTTCATCATAGAGTCTCTCAACATGATGTCCACAATGGCTATACCCATTTGTGGAAAACACATCTCAGTCTTAGAGATGTACAAAGGTTCGTCATGGAGTCTCTCAACATGATGTCCACAATGGCTACTCCCATTTGTGGAAAGAAACACATCTCAGTCTCAGAGATGTACATGGGCTCGTCATGGAGTCTCTCAACATGACGTCCATCTCAGTCTCAAAGATGTACAAGATATCCTCGTCATGGAGTCTCTCAACATGGTGTCTCATCTCAGTCTCAGAGATGTACAAGATATCCTCATCATGGAGTCTCTCAACATGACGTCTCATCTTATTCTTAGAGATGTACAAGGGCTTGCACCTCATATTTCTCCATCTCAGAGAAATATACACTACAAGGGCTTTCACCTCATATTTCTCTGTCTCAGAGAAATATACATTACAAGGGCTTTGACCTCATATTTCTTCGTTTTAGAGAAATATACACTAGAAGGGCTTTCACCTCATATTTCTTAGTCTCAGAGAAATATACACTACAAGGGCTTTCACCTCATATTTTTCCATCTTAGAGAAATATACATTACAACAAATCTTCATGATGATGTGACTCCCTCTGAAGCATCAACCTCCTGACCTCCTCGTCCAAGATTGCTTGCAATGCTTGCCTTAGAGGAATGGCTTCCAATGCACACTTCCGGCACTACTAACTTGCGAGAGTCTAGGACTGTCCTCCTCAACCTCATCCTAGATCACCCTATTCTGAATAGGTTTGCGGTGCTACCAATGTCAAACAAGGTTGACTGCCTTGTGCAATTCCATTCTCTGCAGCTAAAGAGGTCTTCCAAGGACTTAGCACCTGGCCTTGCAACATTGCAACCCACTTAGTTGACACCTTCACTTCTTCTTAGTGAGTCACACTAGTTCCCCGAGACATAGGACTCCATTTTGCTAAACACAGAACTCCCTCTTGATCCCTGCCTCACTGTTTTCCACAATTCTTTCTAGGGCTGCCAATAGTTGACCATGCAAGAACCATAGATTGCTGTTCCAAGTCAGGAGGACAGAATTTCTGTCATACTGTAGTTTAGTGTCTTCATCCTTCTCAATCTTCCTTGCTGATGCAAACTCTCCATCTAAGGCTGACCCAACCTTGTGCCCTTGAGAGATGTCTTCAGTGAAGAATTATGAGACTTATGTGCCACGAACTAACTTCCTCACAGGATGCCTCAAGCTCTTCCTCCCTTTGAATTCCTTATGCAATCTCAGATAATTAATCCATCATCCTTTTGCTCCTCCATCCATCCTGCATTTTAAAGAGATTAGTGATAGTCCATAAAATCAAACTACCCCGATACAAATGAAACATGTAGTCATCTAGCAAATATCGTTAGATAGAACAATTAAAGGAATGACACATAATAGAACTTATCTTTGTTGATTCAAAATCTCCTTAAATGCAACACTTAAATCCTCTTCAAGTCTGCTTTTCTTTCTCCTTTAGATCTGCTCATATGTAGCATTAATTCTGCTCCTGAATGTTGACTCTGCTTAGTACAGCCTTAAGAAATTTCAAAACAACATTTCCTTCTTTAACAAACGTTTGTTGGAAATGAACAATCGGCAAACACCAAGAGTGGTGACACTTAGGGAAAGTGTATATAAGCAATAAGCATTACTTCTAATTACATTCCAAACCTTTATAACAACCACCTCAAGAGTATCTATGGTTGCGCCTGGGAGCTACATCAGTTAGCATGCAATTGTGAATCCAATCCACCCACGAACCTTCACATATTCATATCCCTTCTGTTTGATTGTTCGGCCTATGAGATAGGAACGGTGTTGTAGGATATACAATCGGCGAACAAGCAATTGTTATGCTACGACTTCAAGCAGCACTCCTAGGAATATTAATCACTCATTGATTTCCCTTCTTGAATGACTTGTCATGACTTCCACGTCACCCAGTAGTGTTATTTCTCAAGCCATGGAAGCAATCCAATTCTTCCCACGTGTAAAGAACTTAGCCCAATAATTCAACTTAGGACACCTCTTAATTTTTTTTGGCCATGTCAACTGAACTCCAACAGTGAAATTTTATGGCCAAGATATGAGTAACGGCAGAATGAGAAAAGACGTCCATTGGATATTAAGCCCCCACGGTTTCTGTTGCCAGATAATCCACTGTAAAAATTACAAGTAGCGATTAAAAAATGAGGTATCGACAGCTTAAGGAATGGCCCATCTCTCTGATGAATTTCCACACTTGAATTATTATCTTGATCATAAGATGGCACCGCAATATCCAACGATTTAATAGCTAACAGCTCTGACAATAAACTTCTAAGTTTTAGGATGATAGAAATAACAAGACAGCTCCTACAGTAGAATAAGCGGCTCTTTTTGATGGGAATAAGCAGCTCACGACTCCCTTAGAGGCATTAATCATTGATTTTCAAGCTCATGCATCTTCTCTAAGACGTATTTGCTATGCTAGATTTCTATTGAATTCCCTGATGGCGGCAGTAAAAGACTTGATAATATGGATTATATCTCCTTCAGCCCTTTCGAAGGAGAGAAAGTCTATAGTAGCCAGCGTTCATGAGATCGACAATATTATGCAGAGAAACTTGTTCGGAACCGAGCATGAAGATGGGTCGAGCTTTTGCCTTCTTCAAATGCCTCGCAAACAATGATAAAGGAAAATTTCCGGAGTTCAGTGTGCTCAGAATATTCCGATAAAGTGACAGAGCGGCTGGTATGTAGCACGCTAAATCCTCTGCTATCGCCCATACTATTCCCTTGGCCATTTTCAATTTCACTTCCTCCTCGCCACGGCCTTGATTGCAAAATTACATACACCATAGCTTGACGCGCTTCGGCGACACCTGAAGATTCAATATTGGCACGAAAATCTCGACGGCCTCCGGCGAGATCAAGTCAAAACAGCCTAATCACTCCACGGCAAGCACCGCAAAAACAGTTTCCAGCAGAGACCCTGTGATGTTGTAACACTAGCTAAAGATTTCTCAAGCAGCGCGAGCTTGTGGCTCTGCCACAAAGTAAGCGCATCTCCTTCATCTCAGGCAGAATCGCCAGACTTAGTCCAATTTGATCAAATTTTTCTTAAACCTGCTCTGATACCATGTTAGTTTTAGATCAGATTTATCAGAAAGCAGAAAATACAACACAAAGAACAATGAACACCAAATTAACTCTGGGAAAACCCTCCTACTCGAGGGAGAAAAACCCAGCAAGATATTCTCTTATAAATCAGAAAATAAGTGCAGAAATAACACTCAACAATCAGGCCCTAGAAAGGGCGAATCTTATACAATGAATGTGGACTTATATATAGTGCAATTTCTTTAGATGCACAAAATATTTAACTCTTCTCCTGAAGTCGAATATGCTGCTCTTGAAGGGCGAACCTGCTGCTGAAGATATTTTTAATTGGAATGGATTGAATGATGATAAAATGAGGAGACACCTTCTCCTATATATACAAGTTAGTTGATCTTTCTTTCTAGGGCCAACCTAGAAGAGTACAAATTTTATTTACAAGACAAAGGCCGACTTGCTTTGAGTTGAATATATTTAAAGGAAAATATCTCCCGAAGCTACAAAACACTAACAGATGATGTACTTTACAAAATTTAAAATAAACTGTCAAAGATCATCACCCGACATGACCATCTTAAAATGGAATCTGAGGCCCAACAACTGTCTATCCAAAAACAGATTGGAGAACATAATTTGTGGGTGCAGGTGGTCAAAGGAAAGAAGGCACCTCCTATTACTGAGATGGCTGTTCAAGTCAAATTTGATAAAGAACGGGCATGGCAAGCTAAGGCACCGATCTCTGTGTTTGTGGCCTTCCTATGTCCATTAATTCCTTGTAGGTTGGTCATGCATTCCTACATGAATCCTTAGATTTGAAGGATATCTCTCTCCACAGAGAAAATAGAAAATTCTTCTCCCTCTCTCAAAAGATTTATCTAGATTCAGACCTTACGTGGAGGAACTTCAGAAAGCTCGTATCGAAGTTGTAGGTGCGAGGAAAGAGAAAAAGAGGGCAGATTCCAAACCTCTGAGGGGTGCTTCTCATAGGTTATGGCGTTGATGTAAAAGTTATGATCCCTTATTCATTTATTATAATCTTTTCTCCAAAAATATATGGATTACTTTTTATTAGTACAAGAAATTGAGTGAAGAACTCAAAAGGGAAAAATTAATAAGATAATCAATCACACCTTTTAGTTAATGCTAAAAATGTCCTATGTAATTGAGACATTTCAGGTATTCCTAAAATAGTGAAAAATATGAAAACTAATCATAAATTAGTAATTACAAACTGGGGTTGGGATTAATTCTAGGTCCCTGATGATACACTTCTAAGATTCGCTGAGGCTTAAACTATTGTCTCTATTCAAGTTGTTTTGGTGCTTTTCAATTCAACTGTCTGCCTCAACTGATACTTTTGTGTCATGATACTCCATTGGAAGGATATTTGAGGTTTTGATGGACATGTGGTGCTCAATGGAAGAAGAGTGCTTTGAGAAAGTGGTCTTTCCCGACCTGTTGTGTCCAACATCCAGAAAATGCTCGTCAATCTTTGTTTGAATGGATCTTCTTGATTCATCAATATATGTTTACATGGATGGAGTGAGGTGGATTTCACTATTGTGTTTGAGCTGAATTGAATTGTGTTTTATCAGTTTTAGATTGCTTTGAGGAAAAGAAATTACCCTCACCTTTTTTCTTTAACATTTTAGTGAGTTTATTAGAAATCCTTTGAGTGCATGGTAAGAATGCTTGTGCTGTTGATGATTTGGATTGCAACTTGTAATCTGGAAGGCTTTGTAAATCTGTTCTCCTTTGTAACCGTCCCTCTTGGACACTATGGTAGGGTGTTCCTTTTGTTGTTGAAGACATTATCATCTCAAATAATGGAGAAGTCTTTTCTTGCATACCACCTTTAGTGTTATCAAATTTGTGGTATCTTCTTTTAATCACTGTTAAAAAAATGCAATTTGTATAGTTTTACTTTAGTTTTGTTTGGTTTCTAAAAAAATTGTTAGGCCAAATATTTTGTCAATGACTGAAAGAAAGGTAAGTTTCAAGGAACTGGTCACAGTTAATAATAAATATCACTGCATACATATATTTGTTTAAGTATATTTAATCTTTCTAATTGCTAGACATGTGTTACAATGCTAGTTTAATGAGGAAGTAAACTGAGTTATATTGTAACTTGGAATTGGAGATTTCATATCTAGTTGACATTATCATAGTAGGGCCCTCACAAAATCTCTTTACTGTTTATTTAGATACAATCACAGATTGACATGATAAATACTACATATGATGAAGATGCAGCAAAGGATGAAAAATCTGGAGTAACTACCCACAAAGAATTTATTTATAAAGAACACCTTTCAGGTGCACTCATATATCAAATTTTCCTTTTTATTTTGAATTCATTATTTCATAATTTTATTTAGCTATTCATCTTTATTAGAAGTTGAATTCTATGTGATACTGACTAGTTTAGCTGGTCAAAGCAGCAAATGCAATTGAAGAGGGCATCACAAGTGGTGCTCTTTTTCTTGGTATTTATCATGCCAGAAAGCAAACACCTGATGAAGGATTTGTTCGCCCTAGGTATTGCAGTATTTAACATAATAATGTGTAATAGCTGGGAGTATAGATTCATCATATGCTTTGTCATTTAGATATTTCCAGGATCTTTATGATTGGAGTATTAGCATTAATGCAGGTAGAATGTAAAATTTATGTGTTTTTGGTCTTATCTGAGTAGCTTCTTCCTATGATGTTGCATGAAGCAATAAGGGCGAGGCATCTCTGCTTGAGATTTTAGTTCCTGGTCGAAAGCTACAAAACAGAGCATTGCATGGAGACCAAGTTGCTGTATGTTCCCTTTTATTCCCTATCGAGAAGGTCCTTTATTGTGTTCATGATGTTTAGGTTCTTTTAGCTGTAAATCATGAGTAATTGATTATGAGACGAGCATCTGTTTTTGTTGAACTGACTACTTTTCCAAATTCAGCTCTTCCACCTGTACACTTAATGTAGAAATTGTGAAGAAATACAGATAAATGAATCAGAATATTATCTGCAGAAAATATATGTAGCATAGTTCAAAAACTCGTGACTTGGCAAAACTTGGCAAACCCAATTTTCACTCAGATTTGGTGACTTGGCAAAAACTCAACAAACCTTGGCAAATCTAATTTTTTTTTTGAAAGATCATAAATATGATGCAATATAATAACTCCAAAACTGTAAACTCTGACCTTTATGGCATTATATACTATTTACTTAAACTCACATCTTGTGTTAATGGGCCATCACTAAAGTAGTTCGTTTGATGGATGCCAGAAACTTGTGTGACCATTTTTTTTCAGACCATGAATTTTCTTCTGCCTCACTTTTCGGAGCACATTCTTGGCCGAGGGATTTAGAAAAACCTAAGTTACCGGTTCCGGTATGGGTTCGAGTTTGAGTTCGCATGTTCGGTTCGCGGGTTTGGTCAAAAAAATTTCAAGGGTTGGGTTCGTTTTGGGTTCTTTTATACAAAAACATATAAAAATTAAATATATAAGGGTTTACTTTAATACATAATAAACAAATATAGTAAATAAAAACGTTTCTAATATCTATTAATGTAAATTATTAAATTGCTGGCATTTCAATTAGCACCTTTTGCTTCCAACTTTTGCTTGTCAAATCTGGCTGACTTTGTCATGTCCCCAAAAGTGTAACATATCGAAATACAAATAACTAAATAAAATAAAATATTAAAAAGACATATATAAATATAAATATAAATAATGACAATATAAATATTATTATAATTATAATTATTGTAGATAATGTTTAATTATAATACAAACATTATAAATACAAAACAGATCAAATGATATTGTTATGTAATAACCCCTCATCTATCCATCTCAAGATAAGTATTAAACCATAGATAAAATAAATATCATGAAGTATTAAATAATATCTCAATGATTCCTAAGAAATAATCATTGTTAATAATTACTAACAAATAAAGGTAGAGCGGTCCCACCTATGGTTGCCCACTTATTAAGGAAACAAACAATAACAAAAGGAGAGAAAGCGATACAAAGACCCACCTCTTTGTGTGATGCGACTCATATCAAAAGGACGTGACTCTTGAAGGAAGAGCTACAGGTGAACAGCGATGTCTCTTGGCAGATCGGGTATTAAAGAGAAGACAATTGCAAACAAGCAGGGCATGGGGGGGAAAAACATATAATTAAATCTGAGTTTATCTGAACTGGTAAAGCTCACACAGAGCCGATCAGCCTCTCTATTGATGCATACATAAATCAATACAATCTGAAGCAGAATCATCAATTTGCATGAAGGGAAACATATTCTAATCTATGGAGGAATAAAATCAGAAATATAGAATATAAAGTCAGGGAGATACAGCAGATCATTGGCAAAAGGAATAGAGGATACTGCAGATCAGTGGGAAGGGACAATAAGGAGGTTTGTATAAATAAGCATGATCCCCTGCAGAACATTATTACAAGTAAGTATAAACTCTAATGAGGAATATATGTATAAATATAAATATGAATATTAATAAGTAAAGAACAATCATGTAGATGCATAGGGAAATACTCAAATAAAGGAAGGAATATTGTTGAATTTAAGTGAACAGATTAAATGCACAGAGAGTAATACAAAAATCAGACAAAATAACACAGCATATACCCTGGGAAAACCCTCCTCTTGAGGGAGAAAAACCCAGCAACAAAGATCTCTCTTATATTTGATGCAACAGTGGCAATTTCACAATTACAATAAGGTCCAACACTAGACCGATATGCAGAGTCAATAAGGAATGACAAATAATAAGCTTTAGATCACACCTGAGAGTAGTAGAATACAAATTCAATAATGATCACTTAGCACTGAAGGTCTTCAGCTCTCAGACTTCAAGTACACTTGTCAGGAACCGAACCCTATAGCTTCGCTTCTGGCATATAATATCCTTTTGAACTGATCATATATATTTGCACTTAGACTTCAGATGAACTCGCACTGATCTTTATCCTTTAACACAGTCCGCACCTTGACACAGATTCAATATGAAGAGATTGCGGCTAACACAGATCTGGAGGATACGTAACTAGCACAAATCCAAATTGGGAGAGATAACACAGATTTGCAGACTCTTATTCACACCTAATAATCTGATTGCATTTGATGTAATATATTCGCATTTTAACAAGGTCGAGCTTCTCTGTTATATTCGCACTTGATAAGGTCGAGCTTCTCTGTTATATTCGCACTTGTCCATCATCGAACTGGGTGAGAGCTTTCAAATATATATGTGATCGATGGACAAATTGTGTATGAGAATATGAATCAAAACCTTACATGTCGGCCTCAATATATTTTGAATATCCTTTTACAAAGGTCGGCCTTAATTAAACATCTTCTAATAAAAGATAAATATCAAAAATCTTTTATGTCGGCCCATAAGAAAAACAATAATTATAAATTGTATAGCCAACGGCTATCATACAATTTATGATCCACGAAGGAGCTGAGCTGGAATGAGCTACCTAAGCTGCTATCTCATTAACAAATATAACATAGATCTTTATGAAGGAATATGATATAGGTAAAGGTGAGTTACTAACAATAAAAGAAGTAAGTTGAGTATAAGTATATATATAAGGACATGGATGCATGACTATGCAATAATGATGCTTGCAGCAATTATTGAACCTTATAAGTAAGCATGGTTCTTTAATATGAATATGAATAATAGATTTTTATTTGCTTGATCTACACTAACGATATCTTCTAAGTGTGAAGAACAGATCAATCGGGAATGAAGGTAAGAGATCTGCATAGCCTTTCTAGTATTGATATGCATTATTACTGTATGCATGGATCCAGATGTTGTTCTTGATGATACCATAACATGTATGGATGCTATTGAATATTAATGCCTAAGGATAGATTTGAGTGTTTGAATCTGTTTGAAAACCTGCTCAAGAGGAAGGGCCTAAGAAAGTGGGGCCTAGAGACCCTGCTTAAGATCCACCTATTCCCAATGCAAGGAGGGGCCATGGATGAGTGGAGAGTCCACTTAAGATCCGCCCTGTCCAAAGGTAGGGATAGGCCATGGATGGGTGGGGGTCCCACTCAAGTCCGCTTGGACTAAAGAAGGGAAGGGCCATGGAGGGGTGGTAGGCCTAGACCACTATAAGCTCTGCTGGCTTCCTCTAGTAGGCGAAGAGTGTTTGAATCTGATTGGAAACCTGCTCAGGAGGAAGGGCTTGAGAAAGTGGTGCGTGCCTAGAGACCCCACTTAAGATCCGCCTATTCCCAATGCAAGGAGGGGCCATGGATGAGTGGAGAGTCCACTTAAGATCCGCCCTGTCCGAAGGCAGGGATAGGCCATGGATGGTGGAGGTCCCACTCAAGTCCGCCTGGACCAAAGAAGGGAAAGGCCATGCAGGGGTGGTAGGCCTAGACCACTATAAGTTCCACTGGCTTCCTCTAGTAGGTGAAGTGTTTTCTTAGTACATAATAGTTACATTTGTGATCAATCAATGAATATGATGCCATAATGCTAATGCTAACAGATATGTGCATGTTTGGGAATGTTGTTCATGGATTGAATGCAGGTTTGCAATTCCGGATTACATCATAAGGGAGCAATTCAGTTGACAAGGTGAAAACCCTAAGCCTAGTTTGTGGAAACTGTGACCCATCGGCAAATTCGAGGGCAAACTAGGATAGGGGTCATTATAGACTCTAGTGACACTGTCATGTCCCAGATTTGGAGGCAGAGTAATATAATTAAATTAATTAATTAAGTTGTCCAAATATTGATATTTCATAAGGATGACTAATTGATTATTTTAATTAAATTAAAGTGGAGTATTAAATTAATTATTTAATAAAGTTATCTTAATAAAACAATATCTCAAAGGTAACTTTATTATAATTAATTTAATAAAGTGACTATAATAAAATGATATATCAAAAAGTCACTTAAATAATTGAAGTACACCCTCTAAAATGCGCCCTTACAAGCTTGAAGCCTTGAAATTTTCTAAGGCAATGAAATTTGAAGCTACCCATGTGAAATGCGCCTTACCTTGCATGGATGCTTGGAAATTTTTCTAAGTGTTATAAACTTGAAGCAAGCACACCAAAATGCGCCCTTGAAGTGAGAGGAGGTTGGAAGGTTGAAAAATATTCCAAGTATTTTAAACTTGAAGTATGACCCTCCATATGCGCCTAAGGAGAGGAGAGGGTGATTAAAATATTCTAAGGCATGAAAATTTGAAGGAGGCACCCCTATATGCGCCCAACTTTGGAGGAAGAGTTAGAAATTTTTCAAGTGTCCAAAACTTGAAGTGTGACCCTCTATATGCGCCTTGATCTTGAGGAGAGCTAAGAAAATGTCTAAGGCAATGAAACTTGGAGTAGATACCCTCATATGCGCCTCAACTTGGGTGAGAGTTAGAAAAACTTCTAAGGAAAATAAACGTCTAAGTATGGAGGAATGGAAGTAAGACCCCTTGTATGCGCCCAAGAACTTGAAGGGAGGTAAGAAAAGTTTCTAAGTCTTGCAAATTAAAAGCTAGCCATATCAAATGCGCCTTGGAAAGAAGGAGAGTTGGAAATGTTTCTAAGGCCTGTAAACTAAAAGTGAGACCCCCTATATGCGCCTTGAGGAGAAGAGGAGTTAGAATTTATTCTAAGGCATTTAAATTTGAAGCTGGACCTCCATATGTGCCTAAGAAGCTGAGAGAGTTTGAAAGTTTCTAAGGCATGTGAAATTAAAAGCTTGGCTACCTAAATGCGCCTTAACCCAAGGAGAGAATGATTAAAAGTTTCTAACACATGCAAACTTGAAGTGGAGGACCCTATATGCGCCCAAAGTAAGAGCAAGTCAATGAAAATTTCTATTGCAAGTGAAATGAAAGCTTAAGACTCCAAATGCGCCTGGCTTGAACAAGGAAACATTGAAGGCTGATAAAACGTCTAAGTATTAAGTACCCCCCCCCCTCTCACACACGCCTAGCATGAAGAGTCAATTAAAAAAAATTTTCTAAGGGAAATTGAAAGTTACCACCCTTGAATGCGCCCATGGGAGAGAATTGAAAGGGAGATGCTCAAGAAAATTTTCTGAGTAGGAAAATGAAAGTTGGAGAGTCCAAGGGCGCTTGAAGACTAGAAGCTAGGGGAGATATTTTATAATGTTGAAATTGGAACCTCAAGATGATAAATGCGCCTAAGCTTGAATGTGGTTTGTGGAATTTTCATAAGGCGTTGGAATTAAAGGTTCAAGAGTGGATATGCGCCTAACATGAAGTTTGGATTTTTTTTAAGTGAGAAATGAAAGTTGGCCTAGTAAAAGACGCCCAAGGCTGGAGAAGTCAAATAGACTTCAATTAAAATTATTTTCCAAAGTTTAAAAATCAAATGTCCCCCTTCGGTTAGACACATGAAATTTTGAAGTTGAGAAATATTTATCAAGGGGGAAATATTTTAAAAATGTTTTGGAAGGAAAATAATTTTGCTTGGTGATTTTAAAATGCTAGAGCTCACAAGTGATGAAATTTTTTCTGGGTGAAATATAGATTTTTTTAAAAAAAGGGCGCTGACGAAGGAAAATAATTTTGCTTGGTGATTTTAAAATGCTGGAGCTCACAAGTGATGAAATTTTTTCTGGGTGAAATATAGATTTTTTTTAAAAAAGGGCGCTGACGAAGGAAATAAATAAAGTTTCTCAATGGAATAAAATTCTAAGGTGTTGGGATTAAATTTCAATAATAAATACGCCATTGCTCAAGGGTGAGATTTTTTTTATGCTGAAGTAATTTTTAATAAATTTCTCAAAAATGCTTTAGTCAACTGGACGTTACATGCAGTCAAGGAGGGAAATTTAATTTTCAAACGAGGAAAGAATCTCCAACAATAGCAAATTCCTATGACAAATCTATGACGACTGAGCATATTCTCTCTTGAATTGGAAATTTTCTAAGTAGTGGGGGAGTGAATTAATGACAACTGCTAAACTGGGCGACTTCTTTCAGTTATATAAACTCTAAAGCTATTCATTTTTCTTCACAAGTTGCAGAGTTGAGATTGTGCTGAAGTTGAAAGTGATTGCTGAGTGAGTGAGAAATTTTTGAGCTGAGTAAATAATTTTTCTAAGTGCTGAAGGTGAAGTGAGTGAGTGCTGAGAAGGAGAAAATTTTGAAGTAAGGGAGTTGAGCTTGATTTTTTTTTCGAAGTGCTGAAAGTGGTATTGCTGAAGCTCGAAGTTTGAATTTCGGTGTTATAATTCTCGAGGTTTGGAGTTGGTGGTTTAATGTTGAAGATTTTTATTTTTGAAGCTAACTCCACTTGCCAGCCATCTCGCAGTAATTTTATTTTCTAAGTTGGAATTGTAATGCTTGATTTTTTATTTTGCAGATGGCCGAAGTTCGAAGAGGAGATGCTGCCGGAACAAGCAAAGCTGCAGGCAGAGCTGGAAATGCTAAAGCAGGCAAGGAGAATGCCTCCAGGCAGGCAATCATCAAACAGTTGAAGAAGTCATTCATTCCTGAATCGAAGTTCGTGTCGAAGCTGGGAGGTTTGACTGATACAAACCTTGGTTCATTCAACCTCGAAGCATTCAAAAGAAGAATATACGGGTAGGGTGGTTATCCTCCATCAGTGACATCGCACAACATTGTGAGAAGTGGATTGTATGCAGCTGCTAGTTTTCCACCAGCAATTTGATGTCCTGAGCTGATAATGGAATGTGCAAACTACTACAAGCCAAACCACTGAACAATTATTTCTTCAGAAGGCAAGTTGCTGGCCAACTTCACACTTGAGGCTATTGGAGAAGCGTTTGGGATTCTAGCTATGGACAAAATGTTGTACAAGTCTAAGGAGAGGGCTTATAAAATGTATGCCTCATCTTTCGATAGGTGTGCAAAGAGAATCAACACAACATGGATGAGGAAGCCAAAGCCTCCTGGCGCCAAGTTGCCAAAGTAGATCATCTCAGAGGAGCTAAAACAAGAATACTGTGATTTAATCATGATGCTCAACCGGGTGAATGGCAGCCCACAAGCGTATGCTTTTGAGCCTTGGATGTTCTTCTACATCAGCATGGTGTTAGAGGGGAAGGAATATGTAGATTGGGCGAGGATGATCAGTGACAACATAGATGAACAATTCATAAGCCTAAGGAGAAAAAAGACGTTTTACATGAGCTCGTATGTCATTTATATGCTAGCTCGAATGACGAAGTATAAGGGGCTGACATACCAGGAGCCGATTGGATGTGGTTTTGGTCAATTTAAAATCCATGAAGCTTGTAGGAAGCTGCATTTGACAAGTACCTCCAGCTTCAAAAGAGTGAACGATGCTTTCACTATGTATATCACAAGGACTCTTCGACGGAGAACGCAACAAAGAATATCCAAAGAAGCACAAAAGTTGATTGAAGAGTACGGGTTTTGGTTTATCCAATTCCCGAAGTTCACGTATATAAGGCTGCCGGGGTTCCATTCATATGCCTATCGACTGCCAAGATACCCCACAGATAGGATGGTGATGCTCGAAGTGTCTAGGCAACTCATGGCCTACGACAAAATTATAAGGAAAAAGAAGAAAGGAGGATTGCACTTCCCTATTGTTATGGGAAATTCGCTTGAGGAGTGCCCTTCTTTGCAAGCAGCCAAGGAAGCGGAGGATGAGTTACAATTCTATCACCTCACTCTACACACCAGCCGACAGGATTTTGATCCTCAAAGGAAGATTGGGGTGATACAGGGTGAAGAATATCGACACAAGGCTAATGTAGAAGATTTTTGGGCAAATGCGGAAGATGAAGCTGAAATCAGAAAGAGGATGTTCTCCAGATTGCCTCTGAAATTGATCAGAGAGTGTGAGGTTGTCCAAGTTCCGGATCAAGTGGATGAAGATGCCAACGTTACTCACCTAGATTATGAGTCAATAAAAGACACACCAATCCCACCAACAAATTGGGCGGAGCCGGAAATCACAGACTTGGACACTTTGTCTATGCCTGTCTTAACTTTCACGAGGAGTTGGGTGGATGGACATGTTCACAGACTTAAGAGAAAATCAATTGCCCTCACATACAACCTCATGGGCGATCGAAGGCCACCGATGTCAATAAAGAAGAGGAAACAAACCGCCCAAGCTACAGAACCACAGGAAGTGGAACCAATTCAGCTTGAGCCTCAGAGGATGGAGGAAGCATCACCCACACAGTTGTTGGCTCACTCTTCCAGCATATAAAGAGGTGTCAATATTTGCAGGTCAGAGGGTCAGAGTAAATGAAGAGCAAGAAATGGAAGAAGTTAACCAACCATTGTCTAGGGAGCCCGATAGTCAGAGCGCTAATGCTCCTGGGAGTGCCAACCAGCCGGATGAAGATGAAGAAACAAAAACACTTGGATCGTGCACTCGAGGCAGCTTTTGAAGATGAGGACATTACAGAGCCTGAAGTTCGGGGTCTTGAGGAGGATAGTTAGCACATGGAAATGAATGAGCCTCAACTGAACATTGTTGAAGAGGAACTTCATGAAGTAGAAGCAACAAAGGAGCAGCCCCTTGTCGTCTGCGGCGCTCAACAAAATGTTCCAAATTGGCTCACAAGTGCAATAAGGAGAGATCAGGAGGACAACACTGACCCAGCAGTAGAGATGGAAGAGCTCCTTAATAGAATAAGCGGGTCACTTAAGAGGAAGAGAGCCAGAAAGTACTCCAGGATGGAAACAGATGAGTCCGGTTCTCACACTATTCATGTTGCGGTTCCGAGGGAAAAATGTGATCTAGATGAAGTAATGCCTGAAAATTACATGATCACTACGGTTGAATTAGGGCGCCCTACTGGAGTACAAGTAATGAGGAAGCTGAAAACTCCTTCCAGGCACTGAAAGATAGACTGCTTCGAAAGGGAGAAAAATACAAGAGGTTGAAAAGGGAGCATAGGGCATTAGTTGGGTATGTGTAGCATCTAGCACGGCCATGTCCTCAAGAGAACCCAATGGTGGAACTTCCACCTGAGCTTCCACGGGAGTCAATCAACGGGCTCGAGGAGATGAAGAAGGCCATTCAAGAGGGAGACAAGTGGATTGGCGGTGTTCGTGCTGAGGCTGAGAGATTCATTGTAGATCTTGTCTCCTCTTTCCAGCATGCTTCCACCATCCTCTCTCGTTTGGAGAACATTGAGCAGGCATGGAGTGATACTCACATATTCCAGGATAAGACTATTCCACGCCTAGCTGCTCTGATGCGTATGCCAGTGTAGACTTTGATTGAAGAGGGGGTGATTCAGGCAGGGGATCGATATGATTTTCCAGGCTGGTATTCTGCTGCATTCACTGGCCGAGGTTTCTTCGACACGGCAAGGTCAGAGTCGGCCAAGATTAGGAAGGCCATGGGAAATATTCAGGAGGGCATCTTCGATACGCTGGAGGCATTATTCACAAAAAGACTAACTCCCGAGGAGGTGACAGTGGATGGATTGAAGGGAAGATTGCAGCCATTCTTCTCTGAGATGAGAGTATTTGCTCAGGTCGACTTTGAGAATATCTCCACGTTCTCCGCCATTATTCAGAGCACGCAAGAATCCATTGAGGCTTGGAGAAAATCTTGAGTCCGGCAGGAGCAGACGATTGCTATCCTTGAGTACCAACTTAATCTTACTCCGGCTATTTCCGAACAAGAAGTTGATAGTTGTGCTGGCCCGGTTTGTTGCTTTCACGGTCAGAGAGAAGAACAATGGGAACAGGATCTTGGATGAGAATCTTCTGGAAGGATAGTGGGCATTAATTTCCCATAGTGGTCAAAGGAGGAATCTGCCATTTTTGTGCTCATTAATTGCACCACTCCACCTTCTGGCGGTTTTTAGGGCAGAATCTAGTCTAGGGCTGATGTGGCTCAATCTGAGCCGTCCATTGTAATTTAATCTGGACTGTCCATTGAGATTGGCCAACTATATAAAGGGGACTCCCCTCATTTGTACATTATTAGACTAGAGATTATAGATCAAAGAATAGAGTATAGAGAGATAGTTTAGAGTTAGCATAGTTTCATTGCATAGCATAGTTTGAAGGAGAAGGAAAGTTTTCCCTTTGAGAACTTTGTAAGGAATTGTTGTGAAAACTATCATAATAAAAAGAGTTTCATTGATGATGATTTTGTCTTTTGTTATGATCAGCTAGCAAAATTTCTTCGTCCCTCAACTTCAAGTAGGATTAAAATTAGAGTGATTTTCATTTTCATGCAAGTAGTTAGTTGTGGATTGTGGTGTTTGATTGAAGCAGCTTCGCTTAATCCATACCACTAGTAAGCTCGCTGATGGTAAGCTTACCTTGTGTGGTCAACTGGAATCCTTTTCAAACTTAACTTCGATTGCAATTCATGTGTTTGTATGCGTCGTCCTGATGGTATTTGCATGTTGAATTGTAATTTGAATATCTTTTGCTGCTCCCTAGAAGATTGCACCAACTTTGTTGAAGCTGTCCAACGCGAGGCAAAGCATAGTCCAGTTGAAGTCTGTTGAAGTCAAACCCCGCACATCTCACATTTAGGATAGAACTTAGATCTTCTAAACCCTGCACTCATTTAATTTCAGTACATTTTTGGTTAGTATAGGAAACACGTACCTTATTGCTAAATCATCCGCAACACACGAAAATCCCCTTCCAATCATTAACCTGCTGTCAGCTGCAAACATTCTGAACAATTGTGTAAGTCCCCTCGTGTAAACAGCATATCACAACGAACCAACTGAGGGTATTCCATTGCATTTTCGGAACCTTGGTGTTGAACTTACGAACTTTCTTGCAATCTTAGTGTACGGAATTCTTTGATCAAGAGAGAATGGAGTAGCCTTCGGATACTTTGTTCTGCTGATTGGTGCGGTCACAAAAATCACATCAACAGGTGGTATATGCCTAGCCTTGAGCCCAATGCTATTTTTCTATTAAAATAGTGTTTCTAATATCTTGACACTAATTCAAGGTTTTCTAGTTTTACATTTCCTCATTTCCCCATCCCTAAAAAAAGAGGACTTGGTGGAACATATGAATAAATAAATAATTACTGAATTGTTTAATCCATGATAGAAAATATATCCTTAGGAATTTTTTCACAAACCAAAAAATAAAGATATATTCAATTTCTCGGGGAAAAACTGTGAACTCAAAAAATACAGAAAAAATAAAAGAAAAAAAGAGAAAAAAAGAGGGAAATAACAGATGTTTTGACATTGAAGGTCATCCTAATTTCATAGAGTGAGCAAGTAAAAGTAAACAATAGTTTACACCATGAATGTTGAAATATGGATCTTTCTCATTAAATTTGAGATTGCTGATTATAGTGCGCACTACATAGTGCATTACTACATGGTTCAACTTCAAAGTTTGAACCCTCAAAATTGATTAAACACTACAGACGACAAAAGCTACAATGTAACACAAAGCAGGTGGAGCCAATGAGGCTAGCTGCTATTAAGGCAATCAACTATGGGGCTGCAATTTCTGATGTTTTTGCAATGGCTTATAGTGACTTATACATAATGAAGTGATGCTAGATCATCAAGCTTTTTATATGAAGTTAAATAGATTGGATTGTTTTATACTAGTTGGATGTGATTATATGCAATATAAACTAGATTACTTACAATCACTTAGTTCAGTCATGCATTGAGCTATACCACTATTCACTGCTAAATAATACAATACAAGGACCTCCATCCTACCAATCTGATGTAAAGACAGTACAAAGGGATCTGTAGATAGTTATTCAATCCTCATAGTTCATACTATGGTTAAATGTTGTAAAGCAGTTGATAGGAAAAACAGCAAGGCACCATCTTTCTCATGAAGACCAAACATACCACCATCTCCATATCCTAAACCATTGCCAACAACAGAGATCTGGTTTCAATAGTGCTTCAAACATTCTATATTACCACCATCATAAACCTTTCCCAAGAGATTTGCAGGTGTTCTAAGGTAGCTCACACATTCTTACTTTCACTGATGTAATCAGAATCTGCAGTCAAGAGTTTCAAGGGACTATGACCTATGTCCTCCCAAACAGAGACATCTTCCTACACCCAATCATGAATTCTAACAAAGTAATGAATAAACAGAAGTGCCCTTAATATCATTATAAATTTATAACACATGATGCAAAGTTTACAAAGAGCAAACAATAATCTGATTAAAGGATTACAATATAGTTCTTGATGCTTAAGTTCCAAAAATCTTCTCATACCTAATTTGATTCAGTTGCTCTTCATCAAATACTAAGTTACCGGTTTGAGTATGGGTGTAGTGGTACGACAATTTTCTTTTTTCCCTTGGGTATGGGTATGGGTACTATATCTATATATATATATATATATATATATGTTCCACGGCTTGTCGGGGACGGGGACGGGGGACGGCAAGGGACGTGTTTCCGGGACGTTTCCTAAGGGGCAATTTTTAGGGGACGGCAGGGGACGACGATATACAAAATACATATATATATATATATATATATATATATATATGATTTTTTCAAAATTTATTAATATATTAAAGAGAGAGAGAGAGGGAAAGAGAGATAGATATGTCAATAAATTAATAATTGATAACAACAATATCAATATGTAAGTAAATCACGAGAGTAGTACTATAACAGCATAAGAAATGTCAATAAGCATTATAAAATTTATCACAACAGTATCAAACATCAATAAAACCATGGTCTCAATATCCAAATGTCTCAAACATGTATCCAGAAGTCTCAAAGTTCAAACATGAAAATCAAAATATTAAATACAACAGTCTATGAAATTAAGCCTCACTCGAGCTATGAATATCCAAAGACTTAGAACTATTTGAGTCACTATCATCCTCTGGAAAGAGTGGATCATCCAATGGTAGCCTTGCCGTGAGAAATGAAAAGAGCCCGATAAAATCAAAAGATTTAATATTTATTCTTTTTCAGACTTTAGCCCAAACAATTAAAACATTAAACAGTTGGTGGGCCTCGCACGAAGGAACTAAACCTTTAAAAAATCATTTTTTAATTGTTTTTTAATATGTTTTGACTTGCAGCTTGCGGGGGACGGCTAGCTGTCCTTAGTACAGGGAACCGTCCTGTTGATGTGATTTTTGTGACCGCACCAATCAGCAGAACAAAGTAATCCGAAGGCTACTCCATTCTCTCTTGATCAAAGTATTCCGTGCGCTAAGGTTGCTAGAAAGATCGCACGTTCAACTCCAAGGTTCCGAAATGCTTTGGAATACCCTCAGTAGGTTCGTTGTGATATGCTATTTTTACGAGGGGACTTACACAATTGTTCAAAAGGGTTTGCAGTTGACAACCGACTAATGATTGGAAGGGGATTTTGTGCGACTGATTTAGCGTTGGGGTATGATTTCCTAAAACTAACCAGAAATGTGCGGAATGTAAATGAGTATAGGGATAAAAAAATATATGTTCTATCTAGAGACGGGACACGGGATCAATTTCGGCAAACTTCGACCAAACTCTGCTCCACCTCACGCTGGACAGCTTACACAAAGTTGGTGCAATCTTCAAGGGGATGACAAGAAATGTTCAAGTTACAATCCGACATCAAGATACCGTCAAGACGACGCATACCAAGATATGAATTACAACTGAAGTTAGGCTTATAAAATGCTCCAGTTGACCACACAAGGCAAACTTGCCGTCAGCAAGCTGCTAGTGGTATGGACTAAAATGAAGTTGCCTCGATCAGCACCACAAATCCACAGCTAATATCTACTTGCATGAAATGAAAATTACACTACTTTAAGCTACTTTACGTTATTTGAAGTAGAAGGGATGAAGAAACCTCGCTAACTATCCATAACAAAGACGAATTTCACCATCAATGAAAGATCTTTTATTATGAAAGTCTTACACAACAATCTCTTACAAAAGTTTTCAAAGGAAAACTTTCCTTCTTCTCCACACTATGCTAAACTATTAAACTATCTCCCTGTTCTAACAAAATGTCTACTCTTTGATGTCTCCTCTAATCTAATGAGTACAAATGAGGGGGACCCCTCCTTTTATAGATAGCCCAGTCCAATGGACGGCTCAGATTACAATCAAATGAATGGCCAAGATTAAGCCACCTTAGCCCTAACCCTAAAAACTGCCAGAATAGGGAGTGGTACAATAAATGAATCAAAGATTCCCACTCACTCCCAAAATAGTAAAGGCAATTAATGCCCACAATCAGTCCTCCAGAAGGTCATCATCCAGAAGTGCATTACCATTCTCCTTCTCCCTAGCTGCAAAATCAATGAACCTGGTAATCACAGCCTCAACCTCCTGAACTGAAATAGGTGGAATATGATCCAACTGAAACTCCAACACCGTGACTGACTGTCCATGTCGCGTGCAAGATTTTCTCCAAGCAACTAAAGCATCCTATGTACTCTGAATCAGGCTGGAGAAAGTAGAAATGTTTTCAAAGTCATCCTGCACAAAAGTCTTCACCTCTGAAAAGAAAGGCAGCAGCCTACTCCTTAATCCATCAGTAGTCACCTCATCAGGATTTAGCCGTCTAGCAAAGATTGCCTCCAAGGTATTCAGGACTCCATCAACAATATTCATCATAGCCTTCCTGACTCTGGCTGAATCCGCCTGTGCTGCATCAAAGAATCCACGCCCTGTGACTACTGAAGAGTACCATCCAACAAAATTATACCTATCACCCTCCTGAATGACTCCTCCATCAATTAGCATCTGCAAAGGAGTATGCATCAATGCCTCCAGACGCTGGATAACCTTGCTTTGTGTTGTACCCAAAACCAAAATTTTTGCTTCACTAAGGCATTTTGCTTAATTGAGTCTTAATCCTGTTTAAGTGATGTCAGAAGGTCGTTTTTCGGGGTTTTCAACTATGGAGTTGGTGTCAGTGTCATGTCAGTCTGTTACTGAAGAGATTTAAGAAAAATGAAAATTTGAACGAAAAGCTTCAAAATTTCTATCTCTGAAGAGGGGAGCACATTTTGAAAAAGGCGCCCTATCTTTTAGGGGTCTAGATCCTGTTTTTAGGGTTTGTCACCTCCAGCAGGCATTTGTCCGGCATCACGTCAGCTTCGCAGTGAGCTATCAAGCTTGTCAAACGGACCTATTCTGAGCAAGTTGTGTTGGATACAGCACAAAACGAGGTGAAGGCAAGAATTGACTAACACTGGAGAAAAGCGTAGCTTTTGAGAATGGCGCCCATCTTTTTGAGGTGCTAAATGAAGGATTTTGACTAAATGCCATCCAAGATGTTTGTCTCACGTTTGTTCGAGCTTCGCGATGCATCCGTCAGTGGGTGAATCTGAGTTGCTGGAGTCAGTGAACCAGAGGTTAAACATAGGGTCAAATCTTACTCAGAATATCAAAGAAAAAGCAAAAGAGCACATTTTGAGAAAGGCGCCTGAGCTTTTTGTTGTACCCAAACCAAATTTTTTGCTTCATCAAGGCATTTTGCATTTAAAAGTCTAAACCTTGCTAAAATGTTGTAAAACATAGTTTTGGGCAATGTCAAGCATGGAGTTGTTGTCAATAGTTTGTCAGTCAAAGTTAGTTATATTGATCAAAACCTGAAGCAGAGACTCAAAATGAAGATCTTCACAATGGAGGAGCATCTTACGACGACATTTCATATTGCAGACAGTCTTTTCAATGATCGAAACAGAGTTTTTAAAGATCAAATCATGGAGATTTCTCAGAGGAAAAGCCCAAAAGCGCAAGTATAGCTCAGGGGCGCCCAGTTTATTGGAGGTTAAGATTCTGGTTAAAATGTTCAAGCATCCAGTCAATCTCTTCAGAATTAGTCTGGCTATCCGTCGAGCTATCCAGCGAAGCATTCCGAGAACCACAGCTCCGGTTATCAACAACAGAAGTCAAAATCCCTAAATTTTAGGAGATGAGAATTTTGCTCTTTTCAGGCAAAAGCGCGCCTCTAGCCTGAGGGCGCCCATCTTGAAGCAGGGGTAAATCTCGACATTTTCGTTGCCGATACCAACTGTTCACAACTAGTCCGCTTATCCAACGATATCAAGCGGCCGGACCCTCGTAGTTCGCTGGCAATTCCAAAGATCTCAGCTTAAAATGGAGTTTTCACGCCGAAGCCCGCTTTGTTCCGCAGGTACATTAAAGGGCGCCGTTTAAAGGACCCTCCCGTGATGCCGACTTAGACAGAGTCTTCACGACATCAGTAGTATTCTAGCCTAGCTCCGCAACGCATCATTCAGCTTGTCGATCCGACGTTCCTGGTGGTCGTGGTGGAGATTCTACTAAGCACGTAATTTTACGGGCGGACCAACAAATGGTTTTCAGTGCATTTTCATAGTCTTAAGGCGCCTAGCCTTTAGGCTGGTCAAACGAGCCCGTTCGCGTTCGAAGTCTTCACGACTTTTGAGCGTAATCAATTTATCTTTCCAACGAGCATAGCCGTCAGCCTTCAGCATTTGGCAGTCGCTCGTGCGTGCGAGGTCTTTGGTGTCATACTACAAAGAGAAGACGTCCGAAAAATGACTTAAGTCTGGTAGCGGTAAACATAAATAAAATACGCACTGGAGTTTTTGAGGTCTTAGAAGCAGTTTTCTTGCTTAGTCACCTCCAGAGACTTCTCTTGTGGGCTCTTCCGGCTGTCCGTTAAAACAGATAGTGCCTGAATCAGGTCATCCCAGCTCCAGTTATCAGCGGTCAAAGTAGGGTACTCGGATGGAAGTTTGATTTTCGTCAAAATAACACCAGTGCAACATAGAGCCAGGGGCGCTTTTACTTTTGAAGCCCTTAATTCAGCTTTCAGGTGTCATAGATACAGCCGTTGGATGCAGAATGTCTCCAGTCATGCAGTGAGCTTCTCTTGTATCAGCAGGGTTCACCGTTTGCCGGCAGCAGCTGTCTGAAGTGTCAGACGGCAGTTTAGGAAAATGGCCAAGTCTGGAACCCGTAAAGCAATTTAATCAGGTGCGCCTAATTTTTCAAAGGGTTAAACGATGGATTTTGCAGTTATGTCTCCCAGCAGACATTTCTTCCTTGTTCAGTAGGCTTTCCGATGAATATCTCAGATCAGTCTCAGCATCACCCGGTCATCTGGAAATCAGTGTCGAAGTTGGCCAGTCGTAACAGTGCTGTCAGCTATTAAATAGGGAGTAAGTAAAAAATGAAGTATCTTGAGCAAATGGACGCCTATGTGCTCAAAAGATGACTTTTCGGAATCGTTGAAGTCTCACGATGAATCTCAAAGCTTCACCCGGGTTGTCAACTAAAGTTCCAAATTTGCTTATTTATAAATAGCAATTTTCTATTTTTAGCACCCTTGCTAATTGCATGATAATAAATATTTTATTATTATCTGAGCTTCCAGTCAGTGGCAGTGCAACTGAAGGGCAACCAATCAGAGGACTTCTATTATTGTCAGGGTTTTGAATTCTTGCAGTTGTCAGATTAATGCGAATTTCATCTTCTTTAAGCATGGCGCCTTCTTCATTTATCATTCATATTTTCAAGAGAATTCGTATTTTTCAAGGAGATTCATATTTTCTTCAAAGGGAAAATCGTAATTCTCAAAGGCAAATTTTGTCAAAGGAAATTCATAATTTTGAAGCAAAATTCGTTTTTCTTCAAGGCAAAGGCGTATTTTCAAGCAAAATTCGTTTTTCTTCATTCACAAGGCGTATTTTCAAGGGAGATTCGTATTTCTCAAACAAAGGCAGATTTCTCATCTATTTGCAAAGGCGATTCTCAATCATTTCATTATTTGTAAGCAAGCCTAATTGTCCAGACCAGACAAGATGGCGATTTTAGCGAAGGTGAGCACTAAAACTTCTTCTTCCGTCTTTAAATTCTTCTATTTCGCCTTAAATTCTTTTCTGGTTTGAAGAATTACGGCTTTTGGCAAAACAAATCATCTGGTTGATTCGTATTAGCCTTCGAAAACCCATGTGCCAGAATTTTTCAGGAAAATTTACTCCAGAGCATCATTTCGAGTTTCTAATTTTCTCAACTGAAAATTCCTTGCATGGTCGAGTAGAAGTCAAATTTTCGCAAATATGACATTCTGGGTTGTCTTAGAATCTTCTTCTGGACAAAACCCATATCTCAGATTTTTCGCTGAAAATTGACTTTCGATAGGCTATTTTTAGCCTCAGCAGGCTATTTTTAGTTTTCCAAAAAAGTTGTCAGAATATAGCCGTGTTCACAGTCAACAAGCGAGTTTTTCAGAGTACAGTACACACAGACTAATTCAAGACCAAATCGGTCTTAATTCATGATTTCGTTAGAAAAGCTGAGACCGATTTGTATCAAGCTGCAGAAGAGATAATGACCATCACTTCAGTCACGGAGCCGCCAAAGTTATAAGTCAGTTAAATGATAGTTTGAGTGTGCAAAGTTTGCCAAGATTGCTCAAGTTGCTGACATTCAGATGCTGATGCAGTTAACAATCTCGTTGAGGGATTGGTTGCTCAAGATCACGACCAGTAGACTTCAGTTCCCACCTCTCAGGATAGACATTACACACACGAGTTAAACTTGGCGTTACCCTTTTCAAGTTAACTCGATGTTGTCATTACATGCATATCTATTCTGAGATCAGCTTTACACACTTGGAGTTTTATTTTAGGGTTTTTCGTTAACTGATGGTAGTCTTCCAGTTAACATGCTTTCAATAAGGACGTGCATGCTCGCACTTGTCCATTTTAGATTAGATGTTTCAGCTTAAACTGAGGGTAGTTTCCCAGTTGACTGTGAGTAGTTTACTTAATTAGGGTTTACGATAGCTTGCATGCATTGCAAGATCAGATGACTCAAGGTGATTTTAGGGTTCCCTACACCTTGATGTATATAAATAAGAGCTTTTGCTCATTTGTAATTAACTTTTGCTTGAGAGAGAAATATATGCTGCGCCTACCTTGCCCTCAATATTGCTCTTTTGGTATTTGTTCATGTGTCTTCGCTATTACGATTAATTGTTATGCCACATAGGGTTTCATGCAATTGTAATGGTGAATTCTTTCTGTTTTGTGCAACTTTACCATTATGATCAAGTGTTATGCCACATAGGGTTTTGTGAGATTGTGATGATAAATCTGTTTTGTGCATATTTACCATTGAGGTCAATTGTTATGCCACATAGGGTTTCAAGAGATTGAGATGATAAATCTGTTTTATGTATATTTACCATTGAGATCAATCGTTATGCCACACAGGGTTTCGAGAAATTATGGTGATAAATCTGTTTTGTGAATCTTTATCATTATAATCAAGGGTTATGCCACATAGGGTTTCGTGAGATTGTGGTGATAAAGCTGTTTGTGAAGTCTTTACTATTTCGATCAAGTGTTATGCCACATAGGGTTTCATAAGATTGTCATGGTAAATTCTTAAATCTGTTTTGTGCCCAATAAACTTGTTTAGATTGAGATGATAGTTGCGCCACCTTGCCTTCAAGTAGAGAGTCTAAACTCGCTTTATCGTCTCGATAGTCATCCCTGCTCCATTTCCTCATGCTCTGTTTTCTTGAGGAAACTGGATAGATTTAAAGTAGTTAGCTTAGTTGTAGTTAATGATCTGCGAAACCAGAAAATCCTTAGCTGCAACGTTCTTGGTTTTCTTAACCTTGTGCCTCTTCCAGCTGAGAACAAAAAGATAGGACTTAGATTACTTTTCTTTTCATGCATTCCAGCACAACGAGGGAGCTTCCCCTCCTAATTTGAAGAGCACTCATTGCATAGTGTACATAGCTGTCCGTACAAACCTGCATTCCAGAGGTGTTAGATTTTACGCCAACACTTTTCAAGCCTTTAATGCTTTCTTTTTGATGGTTTTAGATATTCAATGTGTCCGTGTTACGCTCAGCTTTCCGTTGCCTGTCTCCGTCAGTTCAGAGGATGACTCAGTAGCTTGCAGTCGAAGTTTTTGTGATATTTTAGTCAGTTCCAGAAATGGCTAAGTCTGGAATGAAAAGAGCAGTTTTTCAAAAGGGCGCCCTTGTTTTTCATCCCTCAGACGATGTTTTCTGGGGAAATGTGCCTTTGCAGCTGTCATGCAGAATGAAGTCAGCTCCGCAGTGAACCTGAGATCCAGTCCTGAAAGTTGATAAATCAGAAGTTATGAAGGATTTATTTTTCCCTTCGTTCGAGATATAGAAGTCAAAATTTGACCAAGTCTGAGAAAAAGCGCAGCTTTTGAAAAAGGCGCTTGGGTTTTTGAGCCTTCAGATGTTAGTTTTATGGTTTCCAGTCTCAAGATACCTTTTGATCAGTTTTTGCTCAGCTTTGCAATGCACCTGTCAGCCAGCCAATCGGAGAAGTTAGTCAGCCAGTGTTAGAGGATGAACAGAGGTCCCGACAGAGTTTTTAGCTTAAATTTTCATGAAATTTAGCTAAGTCTGGAATTCGCCTTAAAAGTTCAAAGTTGGATTTTCGAAAAAGAGGTGAATGGACGCCTTAACTGGAGTTCTGACTGTAGTTAGACTAAACGTTTTCCGGGTTGTCATCTTCAGTTCGTGTATTGGCATGTTGAGTGATCTTTCAGTTCGCATGTCGAGTTAACTAGTTTGCATGTTCAGTTAACTACCTTGCATGTTGAGTTAACTTGATTGCATGTTGACTTAACTGAAGATTATTCTTGAAAGTCAACTGGAGTTCACATGCATGGCGAATTTGGTTGCAATTGTGAAGTTTTTGTGAAGATGGTGCTTCATTGAGTGTCAATTGAAGTTCTGAAAAAGGACGACATATTTGATGAAGCATAAGTTAGTGAAGTATGGCGCATTTACATGTTGACTTCAGTTCTCAAAAGGGTCGCCATATTTAGAATTTTAATGATGAAGCATAAGTTTGTGAAGTTGACGCATTTTTCAAAGAATGACAACTTAAGTTCCAAAAGGGTTGTTATTTTTAGAATTGAAGTTTGTGAAGTTGGCGCATTCAAGGCCAACTGAAGTCATGAAAGGGTCGCTATATTTAGAATTGATTTATTACATGAAATATGGCGAATTTCTTATTGCCAACTGAAGTTTCCAAAAGGGACGCTTTAGTTCTTATTTATTAATTTTAATAAATTGTGAAGGTTGGCGAATTCAATGAAGATTGCTAACTAAAGTCAAATTCGCATGAAGTTGTTAACTGAAGATTGAAAAGGGAAACCCTAAAGCATGGCGATTTATTTAGCTTATTTGAGTTTCAGTTAACTGGAATAAGGTCCAATCACAAGCCAAGCGCACTTTTCAAGGATTTCATGCTTTATGCGAATTTCATAGATGAAAATCTATTTATTCAAGCAATGGCGTCCATTATTTCATCTTCTTTAGCTTCGAAGTTCATATTCTTCTTGAGCGACCAGCAAGCTAAAGGTGCTACAGGTGTCCGAATTCAGCGTTCTTCATAGCAACGAGTTCAGATTGTTCAGAGGAAGGCGATTCTAGACTTTATTTTCACTTTGCATGTAGGTTTCATCACGTTCGAAGGAAGTTGGCGGATTTTTCAAAAGCAGACAAGCAAAACTTTCTATCTTCTGTCTTATTTCTTCTATTTCTCACCTTAAGTACTTTCTTCACATGTCAAAGAAATTCAACACATATTCAGAATCTGATCATCTGGGTTCGCATATTTCAGCATCATCAGCAAAACCCACGTCTTAGATTTTTTCGAGAAAATTGCCCCGTAGCCTTCATTCTGAAGCTTTGTGCTTTTTTCCGAGAATTTCTTTGCATGTGGGCTTGAAACTCATTTTTTCAAGAATTCAGCTATTTGGGTTTGTTCAGAATTCCGTTGTGCACAAAACCCATGTTCCAAAAAAACTTCGAAAATTTCTTTTGTCAGAGGCTATTATTAGCCTTGTCCAGAGGTTTTTAGAAAGTTCTTCAAGTATATTCGACTTTACAGTCAAAAGTCCTCATTTTCAAAATGCAATTCAATCTCATTGATTACAAGGCCAAATCGGCTCTTACACATAATTTCATCAAAGCGTCAGATACAGACCTAAATCATGTTTATCTAGTGGTGAATCTGAGCAGTTTGGAAGGAGTTAGCAGCAGCGCATTAAGGAATCTTGAACGTTCCGGGTTGCTGGCAGCGGCATCCATTCCTGTTACTACTTTCGATCTTGAGTTTGTTCTTGCTTGCATCAAGCATTATGACTCATCTTCACGACAAATCAGATCAGTTGACGGGAGGGTTGTTTGCAGTATCAAGCCAAAGGACATAGAGAAATGTTTTGCTATTCCTCCTCGTTCAGATAACTTTATTGTGGTTCTTGAGGCCTGTGAGAAGATATGGGATGCTGATCAACAGCGTTCGCAGAGGAAGGTGGCTCAGAAGTGGCTGAAAGTTCAAAAGACTAACATGCCTAAGAAGGTTGGTCGTGGTGAATTCAAAGAAGAAGTTGCTGTTTTGATAACCTTACTCAATCGAGTTACCGGTCAACAGGATGCAAGTACTTTCCGTTCATGGATGTTTTACCTGATTACCAGAATTCTTGATGGCACAGAGCATTTTGACTGGGCTATGTTGATTAAAGATTGCTTACATCAGCAGATTACTAACTTTCTCAAGTATCATGAGTTTCATATGATATCCTACTTGGTCTACTTGGTTGCATTTCAAGGTAGCTACAGGCATCTGAAAACTAATGGCACTCTCGGTGTTCAACGTGTTCATGAGTATTATCCTCAGTTGGAGTTTTCTCAATCCGAGCAAGACTTCCGGGCAGTGAACGATCATTTTTCTATGAGAACCATTAGAGATCTTGACAACGAGATGCACATTCGTATTTCTGCCGAGGCCAAATCAGCAATGGAGACTTGGGCGGATTGGTTTATCCAGTTCCCTACTTTCACATACGTCCGAGTTTATGGATATATGGGAGAGCCTCTGATGTTGCCAAGGTATCCGTCAGACAAGATCATCTTCATGGAGTTTCTCAGGCAAATGCAACATGTTCATTTCTTTCTTTGTAATCGTCATAAGACTGCGGCTAATTTTCCATTCACATTGGGAATTTTCACTTGCAATGCGGCGACAGATGCCAGGCTTATGTCTACTGAGATAGAGAGGTTCAAGTTCAAAACTCATACCGAGAGGCATTCCTATGATCCTCTTGGTCATTGTGCAGACAGGTTGGAGCGAGGGATTGCACATGAGCCAGCACTTGAAGATTTCTGGGCTAATTGTGAAGATGAATTCGAGGTTCGTCGTCGTCACTATTGTAGACTCACTATCGGTCAGCTCTCTGATTACCTATCAGAAGATGTTGATGGTCTATCAGATGATGATGGAGAAGTTCTTCTCAATTCATATGTCAAAGATCAAGTTGCTCGGCAGCCACTTCACTCACCTGATTGGTATGCTAAGGAGAATACTTCTATCGAGGAGGTTTCCAGGTCAGTTATCAAGACTAGCAGGTTGTTCTTGGAAAGCAAGCGGAAGCGGAAGCCAGTTCCTGTAGCAGAGCCGCCAAAGGATTTCTCTTCGTTGCCTTCTACTTCTAGGGCGAGACCTCGAGTTAAGGCCATTATAATACCTCCTGAAGGGGTTAGACTCAGTGGAAACACGGGAAAGAGAGTTACTGGTAAGAGGAAGCAGAAGCAAGTTGAGAATGTTCCTGAGATTCCAGTAGAGACAGTTATTCAGGCTGAACCTCACGTTGAACCTCCTAGTCCGCCTCACATGCAACCTATTGACATAGATTCTGAGCCTGAGACACCAATTCAAGCTAGATCGGAGACACCTGAACCGCCACAGGTTGATACATCAGGGACAGTCTCTCCTCAAATTGAAAATATTGTTCAGTCATGTTGGCTCGAGAAGTCTTTGGGAAGACAGAGGCGAGAACCCTCATACAACCTTGATTTATCTGAGTTTGGTGAACCTTATCAGAGAAGGTCGAACAAGAAGATCAAGAAACAGGTGCATATCGAGAAGACTCCAAAATCAGAGATTGTTATCGAAGTTGCCGTTCCTCCAAAGGGTAAAAGCTTAGATGAAGTCGAAGTTGGTGATTTCACTTTTACTAAGGCTAATCTTGGTAGGACCACTCGAAAGACAGATGTGACTCTTCTTAAGATTGTCACTAATAATCTTGAAGAGCGAATCACGAAGGATGGAGAAGATAAGGCCTTACTCAAGGCTGAAAATAGTCAACTTCGTCAATACATTTCTGATCTTGTTTACGGAAGTTCGAGTAGAGCGCCTGTTCTTCCTCAGAATACACCTGCAGAACAATGAAAGCTGGATCAGTTGGTCAGTCATGGCAGACTTTTGGACAACTAGATTGAAAGTGTAGTTGCTGTAGGTCAATGTTCTTGCAGATTTGTATCAGTTGAGGAGTGATGCACATAAACTCCGTCAGGGTATTCAGTTGCTTGAAGTTGCAGTTGCAGAGAGTTTGGCAAAAGATCGTGTTCTGGTGTCTCAATTGTCAGTTGCATACGATGCCTTGGAGATTGACGAGGATCAGGAGAAAGTTTTTACTTGGAAAGAGCAGCACCTTCTCAAAATGGAAATATGTGAGAAGATCTCTACCAAGTTGTTTTCACTCAAGGATGATGTGGTTGGAGTACTTGCACTTGTTAGCGGTTTCGTTGTTTAGATTCCGTGTCATTATCTTCTTGAAGATGGCACGTATGTTGAGTTGGACAAAGTACAAGCTGAATTTAAGAAGCTGATTTGTGACAGCCTTGAAGGTGAGCCAATGGCGCCTAAGTTAGAGAATATTTCAGTGATTGCAGCTAGTCTCAGAAAGGCGACTGAAGATTGTAAAGATGGCATGCACACGATCAGGGAAAGTGGCAGAGAACTGAAGAAACAGACTGTTGTTTTGAACAGCATCAAAGTGCCAGATGACACGGAGATTGATGAGTTCTTGGTCGAAGTGTTAGACCGAGATGACATGGAGTGATCTGCCAGTTGGAACCTGCAGTTAATTTCGAGGATTGAGTCATGAGCAGCAGTTAACTCGACTTTCAGTCTTGAGTTTACTTGCTGACTTAACACATGCTTATCTCGTCCTTGGAATTATCATCACAGGAGTTAGGGTTAGGGTTTCCAGTTAACTTTGTCTTTAAATAAGGACGTGCATGCTTGCACATGGTCCATTTAGGTTAGTTGTTTCGGTTAACTCGATGGTAGCTTTCCAGCTAACTGTATAGTTTACTTCATTAGGGTTTGGCAGCAAATCTTGCATGCATTGCAAGATCAGATGACTCAAGGTGATTTTAGGGTTACCTACACCTTGATGTATATAAATAAGAGCTTTTGCTCATTTGTAAATAACTTTTGCTTGAGAGAGAAATATATGCTGCGCCTACCTTGCCCTTAATATTGCTCTTTTGGTATTTGTTCATGTGTTTTCGCTATTACGATTAATTGTTATGCCACATAGGGTTTCATGCAATTGTAATGGTGGATTCTTTCCATAGTTTAGATAAATCTGTTTTGTGCATCTTTACCATTATGATCAATTGTTATGCCACATAGGGTTTCAAGAGATTATGATGATAAATCTGTTTTGTGAAGTCTTTACTGTTATGATCAAGTGTTATGCCACATAGGGTTTCATAAGATTGCCATGGTAAATTCTTAAATCTGTTTTGTGCCCAATGAGCTTGTTCAGATTGAGATGATAGTTGTGCCTACCTTGCCTTCAAGTAGAGAATCTGCACTTGTTTATCGTATAGTGTTGTGAACAATAAACTTATTCGGATTGAGATAATAGTTGTGCCACCTTGCCCTCAAGTAGAGAATCCGTATTCAGTTTATCGTGTGATGTTGTTATCAATAAACTTGTTTAGATTGAGCAAATAGATGTGCCACCTTGCCTTCAAGTTGAGGGTCTATACTTGTTTATCGTCTGATAGTCAAAACCTTGCTCTGTTTCCTCATGCTCTGTTTTCTTGAGGGAACTGGATAGAATTTAAGTTATTAAGTTTAGTTGTAGTTAGTGAATTTGCGAAACCAGAGAAAATTCTCAGCTGCAACGTATATAGTTTCGAGAAAGCCTTGTACCTCTACAGCTGAAACAAAAAGACAGGAATTAGTTTAGTTTATTTCCCTTTGCAGGTATTTTTGTCAAGCACAATGAGGGAGCTTCCCCTCCTAATTTGAAGAGCACTCATTGCGTAGTGTACATAGCTGTCCGTACCAACTCTTACTCCAGAGGTGCTAGTTGTTACGCCAACACTCTGATAGACAAAAGCATCACCCCAGGCCTGATCAACTGCCTCCATCCGTGCCATAATGCTGGAAGCTTGCTGGTAAGCATGAGCAAGATCTTCCATGAACTTCTCTATCTCGGCACGAACACCTGCAACCCATTTGTTTGCCTCCTGTGCCATCTTCCTCAAATCCTCCAAGCCACTAACTGATTCTCTGGATAACTCGGCTGGAAGCTCAAGTGTTGGATTCTCTTGCCCACAAGGACGAGATAAATGTTGCATGTATCCTATCAACGTCTTATGCTCCTTCTTCAACTTCTTATACTTTCCCTCAGTCCTGAGCAATCTGTCCTTGAGCGCCTGATAGGAGTTATCACACTCCTCAATGATTTGTACACCTGTGGGACGTCCTAACTCCATAGTGGTGATCACATAATTCTCTGGCATTGCTTCATCCCGATCACAATCAACTCGTGGCACCACTATATGAAGGGTGCGAGAACCATCCTCATCAGTTGAAATCTTCAAAAATTTTCTGGCTCTCTTCTTTGGTGGAGGCGCGCTGATCCTATTCAAAAACTCTTCCACCTCTACTGCCGGATCAACTTCTTCACTAGGGCTCCTTCTCATTCTATCTCTGAGCCAATCAGGTACCACCTGCTATATATCAAATGGCTGCTCCTCTCTTGCCTCTACTTCACAGACTTGTTCAACTTCAATTTCATTATGGCGAGGCTCATCGGCCTCTAATGGCTGAGTATCTCCTGAAACTGCATCATCCTCTCATGCGCTGGGATTCCAAAAGCTTCGCCGATAGCTGCAGGAGTGAGGTTGGCGAATACTTGGCCATCTGGTGAGACAATTGACCTGTGATCAGGCTCATAGCAATTACCACACTCCATCATCAGCTCAGAACACTGAATAGCTGGCGGAAAACCAGCAGCTACATACAGGCCACTTCGAACAATATTGTGTGAAGTGATTGAAGGACGGTGACTGCCAATTCCCATCATTCGACTTTTGAAAGCCTCCATGTTGAAAGATCCTAAATTTGTATCGGCCAGCTTGCTCAACTTTGAAGTGAACTTAGACTCTGGCAGGAAAGGCTTGCTCAGCTTCTTGATAACAGCCTGTCTGGATGCGCCGTTGCTATCTCTGCCAGTTGCTCTTACTTCAACCATCCTCAACTTCTCCTTTGACAACTTCGATCTTTCAATCACTTAGAAAGTTTTTCAATAGGCAAGCTTCAGCAACTTCTCCTCTTTGAGAAAATCAGCCAACTTCACACTCTTAGCAACTTCAAAAAGACTTAGCAAATTTCTAAGTTGGCTGCAGCAACTTCAACACTTGAGAAAATCGTCCAACTTCACTTTCAGCAACTCCTCAGCACTTAGACTTTTTAAATTCGTACTTCAACAATCTTCTTCAACACTCAACTCAATCACTCACTTGCATTGCAACAACAACTTCAGAGCTAGAATCGAACTTCTTCAGCTAATGAAAAGAAATGAATAAACTTTCAGCTCATATAGGCAAGTCGAATTCTAGAAAGGAGCCAAGTTTAGCTAATTCATTAAGTCTCCACTACTTCACAGCAGGAATTCGAATTTCCCTCCTTCTGGTAATTTCAACACTTGTCACCTAACGTCCGGAATCTTGACCTTCTAGAATTTGAAAAGATTCATCTTGACTGGTGTACTTAACATTTTAATTCATTTTGAAAATATTCACTTCAAATTCACTCTTTAAGAAATTTAATTCACCAGCTGACTCTGGAAGATTCATCCCACGAAGAATTTGATCAAATTCATCTAGGCAATCCATTTCAATTTCATCATCTAAAGCATTTTACCTTCGAAAACACATTTTATTCATTTTGCCTTAGAAATTTTTTAAATTTCCATAGGAAAATTTCATTACTTCAAGTGCCGATCAAAATCTCCATCTGAAAGCCTTGGCGAAGTGCAAAAGACACTAAAATCCAGTCCTTGTCGAAGATCTTCAATACCCGGAAGAGAATTCCCTTCAGAACTTGTCGAAATCATGGGTCTACAACGAAGGGGTTCATTTAATTTTTAAATTTTGAACCTTAGAAAAATCATTTTCAACAAATTTAATCTAGTTCTTCATCCCTGTGAGAATTTTCTTGCTCTGACTTGAAATTTTTAATCAACCTTGTGAAGCTGGCATCCTCTGACTTCTTCTCTGGCAATTTTACTCATGCTTCTGAAAAATTTCACATCTCCATCAGACTTAGGCGTATCTTCCCTAGAGATGAAATTTTGTGCCTTAGAAAATTTTAAATTAAAATCACAAACATAGGCACATTTTGAATTTTTCCTTAGGAGATTTTCATTCAACTTCAATCATTTTGCCTGTGGTGAGGAATTTTTTATCAACTCACTTATACAATTTTCTTTTTAGATGCCTTGAGTACGTATTGTATGTCAGAGAAGATGTTTTTAATTTCAACGCCTAGCATATTTTATCATCACCTTAGGCGCACTTCATACTTAGAAGAGGATATTAGCCACGCCTTAGTCATTTTATTTCATTTTACCTCACCTTGTCTTCATCTTGCATGGCGCATTTAGCATGAGGTGGAGGATTTGACCTTTCAACGCCTTAGCAACCTTGACTTCCTTCTAAGCTTGGCGCATTTCACATGTTGAAGAGGATTTCACCACGCCAAGGTAACTCTTTTCATCAACTTCACCTTCACTTAATCGCTTTTCACCTCAAATTCACTCTTTACTTGGCGCATTCAAAGGAGGGAGAGGAAAGTCAACATTTGGAATATTCCTCTCTTACACAACGCCTTAGCAACCTTCACTTGTCTTCATCCTCATATGGGCGCATTTCACCCTATGGAGGTGGATAAGACTTTTACTTAGAAATTTTCCAGCCTCTTCATCCTTCTTTGGGCGCATATGGGGGTACCTGCAGGACAAGACTTACGCCTCAGAAATTTTTTTATCTCGTGCTTGTGAAGAGGGCGCATTTGATATGTGGGGCAGGGTATTGTTACACTTCGCATTTTTTCAATCATCTTGATCCTTGAAGAGGGCGCATTTTCAGGGTGGAGGAGGATTTTGTTCAACACTTAGAATTTTCTTTCCTTCTGTCAGCTTCTCCATGTCCTGCTATTTATAGTAAGTCCTTCAATTTTCACACTTCTGAAGCTCGAATCGATTTGAAATTTTGAACACAGGACCTTCATGACCTTGTTAGCCTCTTCACATTGTCATCCTGAGCTGGCCTGCTAAAAAGAGTATGTTTCTGAAGGTGGTTTACTATTTATAGTAACTGCTTGTTTTGAAGACTTCCATAACTCCGTTTGACTTGAAATTTGAATGAGGTGCTCCTCATCAGATGACTTGCCTTTTGACACTGGCGCCTGACACTAGTTTACTATTTTTAGCCAGTTTCTGGAACGCCTTACTATAAATAGTAAGTGCTCCGATTGCCTTCAAATTTTTACCGGTGGATAGCTTGAAAGATGTTGATCGCAGTGGGATACACTGGTTTTCGAAAATTCTGACTTTTTACCCCTCATTTTGGGTCCCGAAGCTAGAAACCCTAATTTGACTTGCATGCGTACCAAATGACCTCCGTTTGACCTCGTTTTTGTTGCACTGCGCCCCGTTTGTGATTCTGATGCGCTGGGCAGTCGCCGGAATGGAACTGCTAAAAATAGTAAGTCACTGAAAACTGATCATCTTGCCTTGCATGTCACATCACTGCGTAGGTTTTGAAAAACCGATAAAGAATCATTAGACATGCAAAGAAAAACCTGACATGCAAACCCTAAAAATAGCCTCTGAAGGCTGAATACTGAAAGTCATTATCTCACTTTGCATGTTATATCATCGCGAAGGTTTTAGAAAACCCAGAAGGAATCTCTAGACATGCATTGAAGAACTCTGCATATAAACCCTAAAATCTACTCCGGAAGCCGAACTACTAAAAATAGTAAGTTGTCTGTTTCAACTCAAAACTTGCAGACGAGTAGCTTGACGTGTTCTGAATGCAGTGTGACTATTGAAATTTCAAAAATGCTGAGAAAATACCCCGAATTGCACACTTACTAAAAATAGTAAGTTGCCAAAATTTGATGAAATTTAGCTAAGAGCTTGCTAGAAGCATACTAATTGTAATATTAGTCTCAGAGTTCAATTCATTCACTTCATTTGACTTTAAATTGACCATGAAAGTACAAACCCTAATTTTCAGACTTGGCCAAAATTTCACGTTTAAGCTCGATGACGGACACATCCCCGGAAAGGCAGACAACAGAAAGAGACAGAAAGAGAGAGAGAGACAAAAACAAAGCCAAAAGACCAGAATGGAGCAAAAATTAGGGGTTCCCCATTTTGAATGGGGCGATGTGTGAAAAGGTCACAACACGTCCCCAATCCATATCGGGGACGGGGAAATGTCCCCAAAGTGAAGGAAACGTTTCTTGGCATTTCCAATGGATTTTGCATTTTCGGGGACGGCAGGGGGACGTCCCCTTTGCGTCCCCCCGTCCCCGGGATGGTAGGGGATGGGGACAGGGGGTTTTGGGGCAAGGGACGCGTCCTCGTGTAACCTTGATATATATATATATATATATATATATATATAATTATAAATTTATTTATAAAAACAATGATACTCATAAGACATAATTGCCAATAAATAGAATATTTAAATACCTCGTATATATAATTTGCAGAAATGAAAATACTCAAGTCTCAAAATGCCATTACACACTAAAAAATTCAAATTACAATCAATATTTATTAGTCTTCATATTCGTCTTCATCAAAAGCATCAAGGTCTTGGTCAACACTTGGTTCAATTTCACTTGAACTCCAATCAATTGGATTGCCACCCCCACTAGATGTGTCAAGTGTAGCACTTGCCTCATCTATAGAGACTAAGGTAGGTTGTGCAACTGTAGCATCTAAATAATCACACTTAGGGGTTAGATCCCAATTCTTTGTCACACCCTCATTTTATTCAGGTTTCTTATATGACAAGAGACAAAGGTTGGAGTATATAGACCAAATCCTTTGCTTTTTTTGCACCCAAATGGTTGCACTTGACCGAGTGGATGAAGGAGTATGTACTCCAATTCCACGCAGCTGAAGAACTTGCAATCCATTGAGTTTGCATATAACATTAAAAATTTAATTTTATAAATTCAAAAATTTAAATATAAATTATAAAATTATTATGAAAAATATAATATATAGCATACTAGCATAGAATTAAAAATGAAATATATATATATATATATATATATATATACATACTTGGGAGAGTATTTTAATTGCAAGAGGCTGCAAGTTAATGGAGCTTCAACCATGTAGATACCACCACTCATCAACATTTTTCCTATTTTGTCTAGAAGAGTGGAAACATCATGATGTTTTGAAGATATGAAGTGGCCAAACTTGCTCAAGACAATACTTTGGATATCTTCATCTGAAAATATCTTTCCAATGCAGCCTTATAGCCAACAACAACCTTCCCATCCCTATATGGTGGCACCCTCCTCAGCAATGAAAGTACCTCTTTGCTATTATACTTTGGTGACAAAGAAAATGCTAAGAGATGTAAAGGGGTGGTCATTTGTTCCAATGGTCAACAATAATCTTTTGCACAATTGAAAAATGTTTCCGTTTGGTCATGTTCCTTGGCTTCTATTATTGATCTTATTTTCTCCACCATGGAATCCATGCCATCATAAATTTCACCCAAACATGGGTGATCAATATCAGCATACCTAATCATGGTCATGATGGGCTTGATGAAATTCAAAACATAATCCACATGAGCCCACCACTCATCATCTAAGATCAATACTTTTACTTTTTGGGCTCATTATGCACTTGACTGCCTCCATACACTCCACAGTCTATTGATGACCATAATACTCAAGGCCTCTCACACCTTCACAAGTTGTCTTAAGACGATTGTGTGAGATGCAAATCGAGTTTAGACAACCTAACATGCTATAAAAAAATACATGTCACAAATCAACAATAAAAAATTAAAAAATATATTAAAAAATCAAATTTAAATTACCTTCAACAACTCCAACTTGGAGGTCCTAAAGATGCCTTGTGACATATGATGATTAGTCACAAACATTTGAATCTCTTCG